>JAMYXO010002491.1:0-23549 GCA_033310375.1 Conus canariensis | reverse complement strand
TCTTTGAAAAGTCAAAAATTTGTTACTTTTAAAAAATGAATCCCTAATATAGCCTTAAAAAAATAACAGATTTGAAAAAGTGAATGTATATATATTATTTATATATTTTTATATATATGTTTTATATATTTATATATAAAATTTAAAGAAAATGGATAAAAAAAATTTAAAAAGAACTAATTTATAGATACCACTAGCCAAATGAAAAAAAAAAAGAAAGAAGAAAAAAAGGGAAGGACAGAGGAAGGTGGGAAAAGGAAAAAAAACCAAAAAACCCAAAGAAAAGTTTGAAAAAAAAATTTTGGAAAAAAACCCCCAAAGTCTGCGTGGGGGGAAACTAAAAAAAATAAATTTATTTTGTTTACTTAATTAGTTAGTAAGTTGTTTTCATTCTAAATTTTAAATAACCATTTCTCAAAATATATTATGGTACACCGGGCCCCTTCTCTGTCTTCCCATGTCGTTTTATTTCTTTCTTTATTTCCTTTTTCCATCTTTTCTTTGTTTCTTTGTTTCCTTTTTGTACTCTTTTCCCTTTCTCTTTTACTCGTTTTATTTTCTTTTATGTTTAGGGACATATACAATTTTTTCTCTTTTTTTTTTTTTTTTAAAAAATAAAATTGAAAAATTAGGGGACAAAAATTGAGGGTCTTTATACTTGTATTTGGGTTTGAACCCCCCCCAAAAAGAAAAAAAATTCTCAAAAAACTAACAAATTAAAACAAAACTAAGTAACTAATTAATTGTAGTTTAAGGATTAACAAATTTAAAATTTAAATGATTTAATACCTTATTTACTACCTAACTACATGATGACTAACTAAAAATTAAAACTATTCTTCACTTTTTTTTTTTCTTTCTTCCCATTTTTTCTTTTTTTCTCCCTGGTTTTTCCGAACTGCGGGTTTTTTGAATGGGGGGGCCCCGTCTGAAAGCGTGCTTTTTCAGACGGAGGGTCTTCCCCTGCTAAGAAAAACCTATTCTACTTTAAGATGTTTTTCCCTTTTTTGAAGTTCATTTTTTGGGTTCCCCCCCCTTTCAGGCTCATTAAAATTTTAAATTTTTTTCCTTTCAAAAGGTCTTTTGGGGTTTCCCTTTGCTAGGAATCTCCCTTTCAACTTTAAAATGTTTTTTGGAACTCAGCACTGGGAACGGGCCCGTCCCCCCCTTTCAAAATTTAAATGAAAAGGGAAAAACCCCAGGGTTGGGGTTTGGGCCGGGTTCGATACTATAACCGATTTTTCCCCTGTCACGTTATACCACGACCCATGCTGTGTATCGCAGAAGTGCCCCTTCCAGGTAAACGGGATAACACTTTTGAAAACGGAAGAAGCAAAGGGTTTTTGGAAGGCAGCTTTTATCTCTTTGGGTTTAATTTTTCCCAAACTTCCCCAAAGTTTTTTCATGTGTGATGTACAGTAAAAAAAAATTTTTTACTGATAAAAATGTAGCTGACAATGATAATTATTTGCTCCCTTTTTCCCCAAAGTTTTGTATGACACTAAAAAACAATCAACAGCAAATTTACATGAAATGTGTGGCGCCCAAAATATCCAGTTAGTGACGTGTGTGATGACTTGAAAAAAAGTGCGTAGCAAAAAACAGATTTCCATATGACTGTTAGAGAAAAAAAATCCCTGAAGGTATGAACGGGAAAAAATTTAACCAAAACGTAATTAAAAATCGATGAATTTCCCCGACACAGGGCAAAAAACTAATTTTTGATAAAGGGAAACCTGTGGAAACAGAAAGCATACTCACTAAAAAAGCTAATGTGCAGGAACAGAATTTGTCAAAAAAAAATTCACATACAATAATGGAAAATATTGAGGAAAGAGGGAAAAATTTGGGGTCAATCTCCTCCGTGTTTGGGGCCCGGAATTTTAAACACATCACTTCAAACCTGGAGCAAAAAATGTTGTAAAAGGGAAAAATCCTCACTTTGAAAAATGGAACTTTTTTTGTTGTAAAGTTGTGGGGTGGACTTTTAAAAGTGTGATTGACAGCCCAAAGGGATTAGTTAAAAAAGGGTTTTTAAATACCACGATGTGGGTTCCCAATTTTAAAATAAGGTTTGAAAAAGGGCCCAAAAATGTACAATTTTTCTATCCCCCAAAATTTTTCCCGTGTATGGGGCTTCCGTCCTAAACCCATTTCTCACTGCCCTCCCCCCTACCCTTTTTCCCCAAACCCCATTCCCTTAGCCCGTTTTGTGAAGGGCCTTAATAGCCTAAACCACATAAAACTTTTTCGCTTTCATATTCTCTCTCTCTCTCTCTTAAAAAGCCCACAAATTTTTTTACGTACATAAATTAATCCCTAAAAAAGCCTTAATAAATAAACAAAAATGAATGAAAAAAAAAATAAAATTATTTATGTTTATATTATATAAATAATTTATTTAAATAAGTTATGAATAAATAACTAATTTAAGATACCCTTTAACCAAATGATAAAAAAAAGGGAAAGAAGAAGGGGAAAGGGGACGAATGAAGGTAGAAAGGAAAAATCCCCCAAAACAAAAGAGTTAATAAAATTGGCAAACAGTAAAAAATCAAATTTAAATTACCAGGATTTTGGGAAATCCATGTATGATGGAGTTTTGTAAAGGCCAATTGTAAAAACTTTGTTCCCAAATTTTCGTGATTTTGTTTCCGTCCTAAATTCCATTTTCCCCTGCCCTCCCCCCTCCCCTTTTCCCCTAAAATTTTCCTCCATAGTCCGTTTTGTAAAGGGGCCTTAATGGGTTTTAAAAAACTTTAAAAACTTTCGTTTCTATTGTTCTCTTTTTTCTCTCTCTCTCTCTCTTCTCTCCTCTCTCTCTCTCTCTCTTTTTTAAAAAAAGTCAAAAATTTGTATACGTATAAAAAATGAATCCCCAAATATACCCCTTTAATAAATAAACAGAAAAAGAATTAGTGAATGTATATTTTTTAAAATTTATTATATATTTTATATTTAAAATTATATTTTTAAGTAAATGGTTTAAAAAATAAAAAATTTTAATTTTTTGATCCCACTGACCAAATGATGAAAAAAAAAAGAAAAGAAGAAAGAAAGGAAGGACAGAAAAAGGGTTTGGGAAGGGAAAAAAAACCAAAAAAACCAAGAGAGTTGAAAAAATTTGGCAAAAAAACCCCAAAGGGTTGCGGGGGGGGGTAACTAAAAAAAAATAATTATTTGATTATTAAATTTTGTAAGTTAGTTCTCTCATTCTAAATTTTATAACCTTTCTTTCAAAATTTATATTCATGGTACCCCAGTCCTCTCTGTTTTTAATGTCTTTTCTTATTTTTCTTTATTTCCTATTTCCATCTTTTCTTTTTTTTCTTTGTTTCCTTTTTGACTTGTTCCCTTTCTTTTTTTACTCGTTTTATTTTTTTTATGTTTATGGACTTTATAAAATTTTTTCTCTTTTTTTTTTAAAAGGACAATTGCAAACTTAGGGGACAGAAAGAGGCTTTTACTATTTGTAGTTGGTTAAAGCCCCCCAAAAAAGAAAAAAAAATTCTCACTAATTAAAAATTTAAAACTAACTAAGTAACTAATTAAATAGCTAGCAAAACTGATTAAAACAAATTTTCCCAAAACTGAGAAAATTTCCTTACTTACTTAACAACATGACTAAACTAACTAACAAATTTAAAACCTATTTTTTCCATTTTTTTTTTCATTCTTCCCCTTTTTTCTTTGTTCTCCCTGGATTCGAACTGCGTTTTTGGGGGGTGGGCGCTGAAGGCGTGCCTTTTTCAGACGGTGTCTTCCCCCATCCCTAACAGGAAAACCTTTTTCTTTTTTTGAGATGTTTTTCCCTTTTTTGAAGTTAACTTTTTTTCCCTCCCAACAGCAGCCATTCAAATTTAGGTGTTTCCTACACAAGTTGTTGGTTTCCCTGCTTTGAATCCCCCTTTCAACTTTAGAAAGTTTGTTGAACTCAGCACTGCAAAAATTTGACGCTATTCCCGTTCAAAATTGAAACCCAAAGGGGAACCCACTTTGGTGGTTTTTCCTGAGGTTCGAACTATAACCGATTTTTCCCTGTCCCCCCCGTTCCCTTCCACAACCCTTTTGTTTGGGTACGCAGAAAGTCCCCCTTTCCCAGGAAAACCCGGGAAAAAACACTGTGAAACACAGAAGAAGAAAAGGGTGGGGCAAGGCAGCCTTTTCATCTAAATTGGGTTTATTTTTGCCAACTCTCCCCGTTTGTTCTATGTGCTGATGCTGACAGTGAAAAAATTGTTTTTTGAAAACCATTTTGGGCGGGGACAATAACCCTCATTTGCGGCCTCCCCTTCCCCAGTCTTTGTTATGACTAAAAAACAATAAACAGAAATTTTTCATAAAAACTGTGGGGGCGTCAATTACATTTTGGTGACGTGTGTGAGGGACTCTGAGAAAAAGGGGGGTAGCAGAAAAGATTTCCATATGACTGTTGGGAGAAAAAAATTATGAAGGCTAAAAAAGGGAAAAAAAAAATGAAAACCGAACGTGTTTTCAAAATCGATGCTTTTTTACCCGAAAATGGCACAAAACTAATTTTAGATAAAGACGGGGGACAGAAGCCCCTTAGCTCATTTAAAAAAGCTTTTGTGCAGCAGCACACAAAATTTCTTGTAAACCAAAAAATTCACACCAAAAAATGGCAACTTGGGGGAAAGGGGGAAAAGAATTTGGGGGTCAACCCTCCCCCGTGTTTGTGGCGAAGTTAAACAATCACTTCTCCCTTTGGAGAAAAGATGTTGTGAAAGGAAATCCTCCTATGCCCCCATCTTTAATGTTTTTTTGAAAAGGGTTGTGAGGTGGATTTTATTACTTTGTGTGTTTGCCCAGCCCAAAGGTTAGTTACAAATGTTTTAATACCACAAATGTCGGACCCAATGTCAGATGAGGGTTTTTTAAAAGGCCTTTTGTAACGTTCTAACCCACATAATTTTCGTGTTTTGTGTTTCCCGGGTCCTCACTCCATTTCTAAAGGGCCCTCACCCCCAAAACCCCTGTTCCCTTTCCCTTCCCCCTTTTTGGTCCTTTTTTGTAAAGGGCCCTTAATGCCAAAAACCCATAAAATATTCGCTTTCCCTATTCTCTCTCTCTCTCTCTCTCTCTCTCTTCTCTTTGAAAAGTAAACAAATTGAATACGTAAAAAATTTAAAAACCCTTTAAATGAACGCCTTAATAAATAAACAAAAAAATAATGAAAAAAAAAAAATTTTATTAATCTTATATTATTTTATTTTAATAATTTAGAAATTTAAAGTTATGAATAAATAACTAATTTATAGATACCACTGGGCCAAAATTTTGATAAAAAAAAGGGAAAGAAGAAAAAAAGGGAAAGGACAAAATAAAGGTAGAAAGGAAAAAAAACCCACAAAACGAAGAGTAATAAAAATTGGGGAAAACCCGTACAAATCTTTTTAAATACCACGATGTTGGATAAATGTCTTGATGGGGGATTTGAAAAGGGGCCAATTTTTAACAACGTTTTTTTCCACAAAAATTTTCGTGTATTGGCTTGTCCTCACTCCATTTCCCCCCTCCCCTTCCCCCCCTCCCCTTTTTCCCCCAAATTCAAATTCCCCCAATAGTCCTTTTTGGGAAAGGGGGCCCTTAATAGCCTAAACCACTTTAAAACTTTTTCGAAAATTCTTTTCCCGTTCTCTCTCTCTCTTCTCTTTTCTCTCTCTCTTCTCTCTTTGGGAAAAGCCCACAAATTGTATAGTTAAAAAATGAATACCTAATATACCCCCTTAAAAATAAAAAAGATAAGAAAAAGGGGAAATGTATTTATTTATATATTTTAATATATTTATTAAAAATATGTATATATATAAAATATTTAAATTAAAAAAATTTGAGTATTTTTAAATTTAAAGAATTTAATTTATAGATACCACTAGCCCAAATGATGAAAAAAAAGAAAGAAGAAAGAAAAAAAGGAACAGAAGGAAGGTGGGAAAGGGAAAAAGAACCAAAACCCCCAAGAGAGATGAACAAATTGGCAAAAAAAACCCCCAAAGTCTGCGTGGTGGGTAACTAAAAAAAATTTAATTAGTTGATTACTTAATTAGTTAGTAAGTTAGTTCTCCTTTCTCAATTTAAAAACCATCTTTATAATATATTCAGGGTTACACCATTCCTCTCTGTCTTAAAAGCGTTCTTATTTCTTTTTTTATTTCCCTTTTTTCCATCTTTTTCTTTTTTCTTTTTTTCCTTTTTGTACTCTTTTCCTTTCTCTTTTACTCTTTTTTTATTTTCTTTTTAGTTTATGGCATATAAAATTTTTTTTCTTTTTTTTTTTTTTTAAAAAGAAAATTTGGGCAAACTTAGGGGACAAAAAGAGGGTCTTTACAAATTGTAGTCTGGTTAAAAGCCCCCCCCAAAAAGAAAAAAAATTCTCCCTAACAATAATTAAAAAACAAAGTAAAAAAATTAAATAGCTAGCTAACTGTTAAAAAATTTTTAACAAAAGGGAGTAAAACTACCTTACTTACTACCTAATTTCATGATAACTAATAAAAAATTAAAACTATTCTTCACATTTTTTTTTTCCCATTCTTCACATTTTTTCTTTTGTTCTGCCTGGTTTTCAAACCCTTTGAGTTTTGAATGGGGTGGGCGTCTGAAAGCGTGCCTTTTTCAGGGGATGTCTTACCCACTGCAAAGGGGAACCCTTTATTCTATTTTAAAGTTGTTTATGACCTTTTTTGAAGTTATTTTTGGGTTCCTCCCCAACCAGCGGGCCATTAAAATTTTCAAGTGTTTCCTAACAATTTGGTTGGGGATCCCTGCTATGAATCTCCGTCAACTTTAGAAAGTATGTTTTGAAACAGCACTGCAGAACTGACGTATCCCGTTAAAAATTAAAAGGGAAAAGGGGAAAACCAGGGTTGTGGTTTTTTCCTGATTTTTTGATACTAAAAACCGTTTTATTCCCTGTCACGTTTACCCCGACCCTTGCTGTGTATCGAAAGAAATTCCCCCTTCCCAGGTAAACAGGGAAAAAAACTGTGAAAAAAGAAGAAGCTAAGGGTAGGCAAGGCACCCTTTTTTCATCTCCATCTGGTTTATTTTTGCCAACTCTCCCAAAGTTTGTTCTTTGCTGCTGATGTGCAGTAAAAAAAAACTTTTTATATGATAACCATGTGGGCTGCAATAAATAATTATTTGCCTGCCTCTCCCCCCGTCTTGGGTTTTTGACATTTCCAAAAAAAATCAACAGAAAATTTTTTAATAAAAACTGTGTGGCTAAATATACAGTTATTGCCCAGGGGGGTTGGGGATGACTCTGGAAAAAAAGTGGTAGCAGAAAAAATTTTCCCTTTATGACTTTTAGGTAAAAAATACTAAAGGTATAAAAAAGGAAAATAATGCAACCAAAAGAAAATTTAAAAAATGATGCATTTACCCCCCAGAGAAACCAAAAAAGGGTTTGATCAAGCACATGTCCCAAGACAGCCCCTAGCTCACTAAAAAAGCTAATGTGCACCCAGCACACAAAAATTTGGTCAAAAAAACATTCACTTAAAAAATAATGGAAACTATTGAGGAAAGGGGGGAAGAATTTGGTCAATCTCCCCCGTGTTTGGGGCCCGAAGTTAAAACACATCACTTTCCGGAGCAAAGTTTTTGTAAAAGGGAAAATCCTCACTATGCCCCATCGTAACTTTTTTTGTTGTAAAGTTGTGAGGGGGGAATTTACTATTTTGTGATTGACAGAAAAAGGATTAGTTACAAATGTATTTTAATTTAACCACGATGTCAAACCCTGTCAAGATAAAAGGTTTAAAAAGGGCCCAATTTGTAAACGTTTACCCAAACATAATTTTCGTGTATGGCTTCGTCCTACTCCATTTCTCACTGCCCTCCCCCCCTCCCCTTTTCCCCCATCCCATTCCTCCATAGTCCTTTTTTTGTGAAGGGCCTTAAAAAGCCAAAAACCACAAAAAACTATTCGCATTTATTCTCCTCTCTCTCTTCTGAAAATTTCCAAAATTGAATACGTACTAAATTAACCCCCAATGAACCCCTTAAATTTAAAAAAACAAATAATAAAATAAATAAAAAAAAATATATATATATGTATATATAATATATATATAATTTAGAAAATAAGTATATGAATAAAAAATAATTTTTTAGATACACTGACCAAATGATAAAAAAAAGAAAAAAAGAAAAAAAGGGAAGGACAGAATGAAGGTAGAAAAGGAAAAAAACCCCAAAAAACAAAGGGAGAAAATAAAATTGGGCAAACAGTACAAATTTTTTAAAATACCCCGTTTTGGAAATCCATGTCATGATGGAGATTTTTTAAAGGCCCAATTGTACAACGTTGTTTACAAATTTTCGTGTATGTGTTTCCGCCCTAACTCCATTTTCCCCCTGCCCTCACCCCTACCCTTTTCCCCCCATAAAATTTCCCTTCCATAGCCCTTTTTGGTAAAGGGGCCCTTTTTTTGCCAAAACCCCAAAATAAAACTTTTCCCGCTTTATATTCGTTTTTCTTCTCTCTCTCTCCCCTCTCTCTTCTCTTCTTCTCTCTCTTTGAAAAGTAAAAAATTGTATATTTTAATAATGTTTTCCTAATATACGCCTTAATAAAAAAACAGAAAAAGAATAAAAATGTTATATAATATTATTTTTTATATATATATATAAAGGTATATATATTTATATATATAATTAAGTAAATAGTATATCAATAAAAAAATAATTTAAGATACCCTAGACCAAATGTAAAAAAAAAAGAAAAAAGGGAAAAAAAGGGAAAGGGACAAAAGGGGAAAGGTGGGAAAGGAAAAAGGAACCAAAAAAAACCAATGGGTTGAACAAATTGGCAAAAAAACCCAAAGTCTGCGTGGTGGGAAAAACTAAAAAAAATAATTTTTGATTATTTTAATTAGTTAGAAAGGTTAGTTTCTCATTCTAAATTTATAACCATCTTTTTTTTTATTTATTTCAGGGTTTCACCAGTCCTCTTGTTTACATGTCGTTCTTATTTCTTTCTTTATCTTCCAAATTTCCATTCTTCTTTGTTTCTTTTTTTCCCTTTTTTTGTACTCTTTTCCCTTTCTTTTTTTACTTTTTTTATTTTCTTTTTTTTTTTAGGGGGACATATACAATTTTTTCTTTTTTTTTTTTTTTTAAAAGACAATTCCCAAACTTAGAAAACAGAAAGAGGCTCTTTACTATTTGGGAAGTCTGGTTGAAGCCCCCCCAAAAAAAGAAAAAAAAATTCTCACTAACTAAAAAAATTAACTAAGTAACAAATTTAAAATATGGGCAAATGAAAAAACTAATTAAAAAATGGTAACTCCCTTTAACTTACTACCTAACTACATGATGCCCCTAACAAAATAATTAACTATTCTTCAATTTTTTTTTTTCATTCTTAAATTTTTTCTTTTTTTCCCTGCCGGGAAATTCGAACCTGCAAGCTTTTGGATGGGGGGGGGCCTCTGAAGGCGTGGCCTTTTTCAGGACGGTGTTTCCCCCACTGCAAACAGACCCCTATTCAACTTTGGATTTTTTATCCCTTTTGAAGTTCACTTTTTTCCCCCCAAACCACCCGCTCATTCAAAATTCGGTTTTTCCCTACACAAGTTTTTGGGTTTATGCCGCTTGAATCCCCCTTTCAACTTTAGAAAGTCGTTAAAATTCAGCACTGCAGAAATAAACCGTACCCCCCTTTAAAAATTGAAAGAAAAAGGAAAACCCACTTTGGGTGGTTGCCCTGAGGTTCGATACTAAAAACCGATTTTTTTCCCTTTTCACGTTACCACAGCATCCTTTGCTTTTTGTATGCAGAAAGTGCCCCTTCCCAGGTAAACAGGGAAAACACTGTGAAACACAGAAAAAAGCAAAGGGTGGCAAGGCAGCCTTTTTCTCCATTGGTTTATTTTTGCCGATTTCTGCCCAGTTTGTTCTATGCTGCTGATGCGGGACAGTAAAAAAAATTTTTTTATACTGAAAAACCATGTAGTGCAATGATAATTATTTCCCTTTGCCTTTTTCCCCCCAGTTTTTTTATGACATCAAAAAAATTTCAACGGGCAAAATTTACATGAAACTGTGTGGCAAAAATATACATTTTGGGGACAGTGGTGATGACTCTGAAAAAAAAGTGCGTAGAAAGAAAAAGTTTTTCCATTGACTTTTAGATTTTAAAAAAAAATAAAGGCTTGAACGGGAAAAAATAAAAAAACCCAAAGGAATTTAAAAAATCGATCATTTACCCGAACAGAGCACAAAACTAATGTTTGATAAAGCACTTGTGGCACAGACAGCACCTAGCCCCAAAAAGAAGCTAATGTGCAGCAGCACACAGATCTGTAAACCCAAAAAATTCACATAAAAATAAGGGCAACTTTTGGAGGAAAGGGGGAAAGAAACTTGGTCATCTCCTCGTGTTTGTGGCAAATTTTAAAAAATTTCCACTTTACCGGGGAGAAAGATGTTGTGAAAGGAAATCCTCCCCTATGACCTCGAAAATGTTTTGTTGAAAAGTTTTTTGGGTGGGACTATTACTATGTGTGTTTGACGCCCAAAGGATTGTTCCCAAATGTATTTAATACCACAAATGTGGACCCATGTCAAGATAAAAGGGTTTGAAAAGGGCCCAAATTGTACAACGTTCTATCCACAAAATTTTTTGTGTATTTTGTTCCGTCCTCACCCCAAATTCCATTCCCTCCCCCCCTTCCCCTTTTTCCCCCCCCCATTTCCTCCATAGCCGTTTTGTAAAGGGGCCCCTTAATAGCCAAAAAACCACATAAAACTATTGAAATTCATATTCTCTCTTTTCTCTCTCTCTCTCTCCCCTCTAAAAAGTCAAAAATTTGGGAATAGTAAAAAATTTTTAATACTAATGAACGCCTTAAAAAAAAATAAAAAAAATAATGAATGAAAAAAAAAATATTTATATTATGTTTATATATTTTATAAAATTTTTTTTGTAAAAAAGTATATGAATAAAAAAACTTTTATAGATACCATTTGACCAATGATCAAAAAAAGAAAGAAGAAAGAAAGGAAGGACAAATTTGAAGGTAAAAAGGAAAAAAACCCAAAAAAGGAAGAGATAATAAAATTGGAAAAAGTACAAAATCTATTTAATACCACGATTTTGGATCCAGGGTCATGTTTGGAGATTTGTAAAGGCCAATTTTTACAACGTTTTTTTCCACAAAATTTTGTGTATTTGCTTCCGTCCTCACCCCATTTTCCCCTCCCCTTTTACCCCCCCCCTTTTTCCCCCATCAAATTCCTCCTTTGCCCCGTTTTGTAAAAGGGCCCTTAATAGCCAAAACCCCCAAATAAAATTTTTCGAAATTTCATATTCGTTCTCTCTCTCTTCTTTTCTCTCCCCTCTCTCTCTCTCTCTCTCTTTGAAAAGCCCACAAATTGTATGTTAAAAATTGAATACCAAATTTTCGCCTTAATAAATAAAAAAAATAAGGGAAAAAGTGAATGTATATAATATTTTATATATATTTACTCAAAAACAATTGAAGTCCCACCCCTAATTTTTTTTTATGAAAATTTTTTAAAAAAGCTTGATAAACCCAATTAATATTGAAAATTTTTGAAAATTCTGCTGGATAAGCTTCCCCGGTTCTAATTTACTTCTCCCCCCCCCCCTGATTTTTGTTATGTTAAAGCGGTCAGCATTTACTTACCGCGTCGCTTTCGAGGAAAAAAAATCCCGAAAAAATTATCAAACCTTGTGTCGTCCCGATTTTGACACGACCCGCAAGAAAAAAAAATGGGGATGCACGGGGGAAAGAAAGGTTTTTTCTGAGGGGAATTGCAATCATTTGCCTTTTTGAGGGTTTTAAAAAGTCGCAAAATTTAGGAAGATTTAACCATGCTGCGAGGACAAAAAACTAAGCAACACGACGGGGAAAGGGTTAGCAGGGGTCCCCAAAGGGAAGGTTTATTGGCCTTGAGGGAGTTTGGGTTTCGACGGTTGGAGTGATTCACCCCAAGCCCTTTGAGGCTCAGAGCCCGTTGGCTTAACACTGGAAGTGGTTTGAAAAACGCAGGGGACGTGGAGGGGACGAAAAAAGCACCCCCAGACCCCAGGATCGGTTCATTGTTATCGCTTGTCTGAGAGACCGTTCAGCCAGTGGCCCCCAGTTTTCGGGGACCCTACGACAAGCCAGCAAAAGTCAACGTTAGTACCCCGAGTTCGGAACCCGGTCACGACCCAAATTGAGGTAAGGTCCCCAGCAGTTTAGATCAATACTGACCCCCGCGCATTTGGTCATTTGTCGGGCCCGGGGGCATGTCATAGAAGGTTTGGGCAAGAGGGTGAATGGGAAAAAGTTTTCTTTACAGACGAGTCAAGGTTCACCCTCGGTTCAACGACGGGCGGGTTCGCGTCTGGCGACGTCCTGGAGGGAAAGCTACGTTGACGCTGCCCTCAGGGAGATGCCGCTATGGGGTGGGTTTCCCTGATGGTGTGGGGTGGGGTTTAAACCCTTTCGTACAGGGCCCCCCCCATACACCGTGGGAAGGCCCCCCTGCCCGGGGGCCACCTACCGCAACCCTCATCCGCCCCCTTGTGTTTCCCGCCCTGAGGGCAGTTGGGGCCCGGGGCCCAAATTCCAGGACGACAAAAGCGCGTGCCACCGCCCCCCGCCACGTGAATTTAGTTCTACAAGGGGGGAAAGGGGACAAGAATGGAAAGGCCCGCCAAAGGGCACCCGATTTTAACCCCCTAGAGAAATTTTTTGGGACGTGTGGGGAGGCGGGGGTGCGGGCCCACAACCCCCCCAGCAGACACCCCCTGGACCGCTGTTTCAGTTTTTGGAGCAGGGTGGAAGGCGATCCCCCGGAATTCCGCCGCCTGGTGCCCCCCATGAGCGTCGGGTGTGGGGCTTGTTTGAACGCGAACGGTGGTCATACCCGTTATTAAAATCATGGACATCTACCAAAAGACTCTTGTTCCCTTTTTTTTTTGGGGGTATGCCTTTTTTAATTTAAGTGTAAAACAAAGATAAATTTTTTTTCAGGGGTTTTGAAAAATTTGAATGGATTGAGGGAATAATAAAAAAAAATATTCAATCAAATTAAAATTATGTTCAGCTTTGTTTTCTTTCGAATGACAGCAGTTTTCCTAAGTGGGGAATTTTAATTGTTTTGATAGTGTATATATATATATATATATATATGTTTTAATTTTATAATAAAAAATTAAATTTTTTTTAAAAAATTTTATATAATTAAGTAAATTTAGTTTTAAAAAAAAAAAGAATAATTTATAGATACCACTAGACCAAAATGTGAAAAAAAAAAAAAGAAAAAAGAAAAGGGAAGGACAAAAGGAGGTAGGAAGGAAAAGAACCCAAAAACCCGAGAGAGGGAAAAAATTTGGCCCAAAAAACCCCCAAAATCTGGTGGTGGGTAACTGAAAAAAAAAAATTAGTTGATTACTTAATTTGTTAGTAAGTTAGTTCTCTCATTCTAATTTTTTTAAAAACCCTTTTCATAAATTTTATTCATGGTAAAACCGTCCCCCTGTCTTAATGTTTGTTCTTATTTCTTTCTTTATCTTTTTTTCCTCTTTCTTTGTTTTTTTGTTTCCCTTTTTTTACTTGTTTTTTTTTTCCCTTTTTTCTTTTATCGTTTTTTTTTTTTCTTTTTTGTTTTTGGCTTTTTACAATTTTTTTTTCTTTTTTTTTTTTAAAAGGGGCAAAAAGCAAACTTAGAGACAAAAAAAGAGGCTCTTTATATTTTTAAATCTGGTTGAAGCACCCCCAAAAAAGAAAAAAAAAAAATTTCACCCAACTAACTAATTTTAAATAAAAAAGTAAAAAGCTAGCTAATGATTTTTCTTAAAATTAAAATAACTGGGGTAACTACCTTACTTACTACCTAACTTAAAGCTGGGCTAAAAAAAAACTAATTAAAATTTCTTACATTTTTTTTTTTATTCTTACATTTTTTCTTTGTTCTGGGCCCGGATTCCCAACCCGCGGGTTTTTGGGTGGGTGGGATCTGAAGGGTGCCTTTTTCAAGGTGTCTTACCCCCCTGCTTCACAGACACCTATTTACTTTGAGTTTTTTTATGCCTTTTGAAATTCTTTTGTTTTTTTTCCCCCAAACCGCAGCTCATTCCAAAAATTTTTAGGTTTTTTCCTACACAAGTTTTGTTGGTTGCCTGCCCATGAATTTTCCCATCAAATTTTGAAAATATGGTTTTAATCAGCATGCGAACATGCGCTATCCCCCTTCAAAAATTGAAAGCAAAAAGGGAAACCAAAAGTTGTGGTTTGTCCTGAGGTTCGATACTATAACCCATTTTTTCCCCCGTACTTTTTACCACAGCATCCTTTCGTTTATCGCAGAAAGTGCCCCTTCCGGTAAAAAAGGGAAAACACTGTGAAAACACAGAAAAAAGCTAAGGGTAGGCCCAAAGGGAGCCTTTTTTATCTCCATCTGGTTTATTTTTGCCGGGCTCTGCCCAGTTTGTTCTATGCTGCTGATGCTGACGTGGAAAAAAAAATTTTTTTACTGATTTAAACATTTTAGCTGAAAAATGATAAAATTTTTTGCCCGCCCCTCTTTTCCCCCGTCTTGTTTGGAAAACTCAAAAAAAATCAACAGCAAATTTAATGAAATGTGTGGCGTCAAAACAAATTTGTGAAGTGTGTGATGATCTTAGAAAAAGTGCGTAGCAGAAAACAGATTTAAAAATGGGGTTTTTAGAAATTTAAAAAAAACTGAAAGGGTTTGAAAAAGGAAAATAATGAAAACCCAAAAGTGATTCAAAAATCGATGCATTTACCCGAACAGAAACAAAACTAATGTTTTGATCAAGACATTTTGGGGGCAGACGCACCCAGGGTCATAAAGAAACTAATGTGCAGCAGCACACAGAATCTTGTCAACAAAACTTTTACACACAAAAAAAATGGCAACTAAAGAGGAAAAAAAGGGGAAAAACTGGTTTTTCTCCTCCGTGTTTGTGGCGAAGTTAAAAAAACATCACTTTACCTGGAAACAAAGATGTTGTGAAAGGGGAAAACCTCACTATGACCCCTCGTAACTGTTTTGTTGTAAAGGTTTTGAGGGGACTATTACTATGTGTGATTGACAGTCCCAAAGGGTTAGTTACAAATGTATTTAATAAAACCCCGATGTCGGATCCATGTCAAGATGGGAAAGGTTTTTTAAAAAACCAAAATTTTCAACGTTCTATCCACCCTAATTTTGTGTATGTGTTCCGTCCCCATCCCTTTCACCTGCCCCCACCCCCACCCCGTTCCCCATCCCATTCCCCCTAGTCCGTTTTTTTGAAGGGCCCTTTAAAAGCCAAACCCCAATTTAAAAATTTCGATTCCCTTTCTCTCTTCCCCCTCTCTCTCTCTTCTCTCTCTCTTCTCTCTGAAAAGTCACAAAATTTAATACGTACATTAAATTTTAAAACCCAATGAACGCCCTTTAAAAAATAAACAAAAAATGAATGAAAAAAAAAAAAAATATATATCTATATATTTATTTTTTATATAATTAGTTAAAAAAGTATATGAAATTAAAAAAAATAATTTATAGATACCACTAGACCCAAAAGATCAAAAAAAAAAAAAAGAAAAAAAGAAAGGAAAGGGCAGAATGAAGGTAGAAAGGAAAAAAACCACAAAAAGAAGAGATAATGAAATTGGGGAAACAGTTTCAAACTATTTAATACCCCGATGTTGGATCCCTTTTCATGAAGGAGATTTTAAAGGCCAATTGTACAAAAGTTTTTTTCCCCAAATTTTGTGGGATGTGGTTTCCCTCCTCACTCCATTTCTCCCTGCCCTACCCTACCCTGGTTTCCCCCCCAAAATTTCCCCATGCCCTTTTGTGAAAGGGGCCCTTTAATAGCCAAAAACCCCATAAAACTATTGCATTCATATTCGTTCTTCTCTCTCCCTCTTTCTCCTCTCTCTTCTTCTCCCCTCTCTCTCTCTCTCTCTTTGAAAAAATACAAATTGTATAGTATATAAATGAAAACCTAATATACGCCTTAATAATAAACAGATAATGAAAAAGGGGAAAGTTTATTATATTATATATATATATTTATATATATGTATTATTATAATATATTTTATATAATTAAGTAAAAGGTAAAATCAATAAAAAAATAATTTATAGATACCATAAAACCAATGATGAAAAAAAAAAAGAAGAAAAAAAGGAAAAGGGCAGAAGGAAGGTAGGAAGGGAAAAAAAACCCCCAAAAACCAAGGAGTTTAACAAAATTTGGGAAAAAAAACCCCAAAGTCTGCGTGGGGGGTACTGAAAAAAAAAATTAGTTGATTACTTAATTAGGGTTTGTAAGTAGTTCTCCCCATTTTCAATTTATAACCATTTCTCATAAATTTTTAAAGGTACACCAGTCCTCTCTGTTTACATGGCGTTCTTATTTCTTTTTTTATTTTTCCTATTTCCATTCTTTTTTTGTTTCCCTTTTTTTTCCTTTTTTTACTTGTTCCTTTCTTTTTTTAAATCGTTTTATTTGTCTTTTATGTTTATGGAAATTTTACAATTTTTTTCTTTTTTTTTTTTTAAAAAGGGCAATTGCAAAATTAGAGACAGAAAGGGCTCTTTTAAAATTGTAGTCTGGTTTAAGCACCCCCAAAAAAAAAAAAAAATAAAATTCTAATTTAAAACTAATTAATAAAATAAGAAATTAAATTTAAAAAGTAGTAACGGGTTAAATAATTAACTAACTGAGTAACACCTTAAACTACCCAACTACATGACTGCAAACTAATAATTAATATTCTTTAATTTTTTTTTTCTTTTTCACCTTTTTTTTTTTGTTTGCCCGGATTTTGAAAACCTTTCAGCTTTTTTGGGGGGGTGGGCTTTTGAAGGCGTTTCCCTTTTTTAACGGATGTCTTACCCCCTGCTAAAAGCACCCTTTTTACTTTTTTTGATGTTTATGCCTTTTTGAAGTTCATTTTGTTCCTCCCAACCAGCAGTCATTCAAATATTTAGGTGGGTTTTCCACACAAGTCTGTTTGGGATGGCCCCTATGAAACTCCGTCAAAAATTTAGAAAGTTTGTTGAAATCAAACACTGCCGAAAATGACGCAAACCCGTTCAAAATTGAAAGCAAAGGAAAAACCCGTTGTGGTTTGTCCGAGGGGTTTGATACTTTAACCGATTATTCCCCGTCCGTTACCCACCACGCTTTCCCTGTGTGGGATGCAGAAAGTGCCCCCCTTCCCGGTAACCCGGGGGTAAACTGTGAAAAACAGAAAAAGCTAAGGGGAGGCAAAGCAGCCTTTTCATCTCCAAACTGGTTTATTTTTTTCCAACCCCTTTTCCCCCCTTTTTTCTATGCGCTGATGGGTGGACATGAAAAAAACTTTATATACTGATAACCTTGTAGTTGACAATGATAATTTTTTTCCCTTTGCCCTCTTCCCCGTTTTTTTGGGCCCACCCCAAAAAAATCAACAGCAAATTTACATGAAACTGTGTGGCGCCCAATATTCGGTTAAAGTGACAGGGGAGGGGACTCGGGGAAAAAGTGCTTTAGCAGAAAAAGTTTAATTAAAGTTAGAGAAAAAAATATAAAGGGGCTAGGAAAAGGAAAAAAAATAAACCAAACGTAAAAAAAAATCGATGCATTTACCCGAACAGAGAAAAAAACAAATGTTTGTTCGAAACATTGGGGGAAGAAGCCCTTAGTCAAAAAAGAAGTAATTTTGCAGAAAGCCCACAGAATTTTTTAAAAAAAATTCACAAAAAAAGGAAAACCTATTGGGAAGGGGGAAAGGGAACTTGGTCAATCTCCTCCGTGTTTGTGGCAAAGTTAAACACTCCCTTTTTATGGAGCAAAGATGTTGTAAAAGGGGGGAAATCCTCATTGACCATCGAAACATTTTTTTTGAAATGTTGTGGGTGGACTATTAAATGTGTGATTTGACAGCCCAAGGAAATTAGTTAAAAATGTATTTAATCCCAGTTGTCGGCCCCTGTCAAGGGGAAAGGTTTAAAAAGGGCCCAATTGTAAAAACCGTTTACCCAATTTAATTTTGTGTTTTTGTGCTTCCTTTCCTCACTCAATTTTTTTTCCCCTGCCTCCCCCCACCCGCCCCCACCCCCTTCCCCCTTTAGTCCTTTTTTGTAAAAGGGCCTTAATAGCCTAAACCATTTTAAAACTATTCGCTTTTACTTTTCCTCTCTCTTCTCTTCTTCTTCATTCCCCCCCAGAAAAGTCAAAAAATTGAATCGTAATAAAAAAACTAGGGAAACCCCAAAAAAAAAATTTAAAAAATAATGAATAAAAAAAAAAAAAAAAAAAATATATATTTATATATATTTAAAAATTTTAAATTTAGTAAATAAGTATATAAATAAATAACTAATTTATAGATCCATCCCCCAAATTTGATCAAAAAAAAAAGAAAAAAAAGAAAGGGGGACAAAATTGAAGGTAGAAAGGAAAAAAACCCAAAAAAAAGAGAAAATGAAATTGGAAACAGAAAAAAATCTTTTAAAACCCCGAGTTGGCCCTTGTCATGAGGAAGTTTTGGGAAAAAGGCAATTGTAAAACGGGGTTTCCCAAATTTTCGTGTATGTGTTCCCGTCCTCACCCCATTTTCCCCCCTAAACCCCTTTTTTTCCCCAATCAAATTCCCCAAGTCCGTTTTGTGAGGGCCCTTAAAAAGTAAACCCCCATAAAACTTTTCCCCATTATTTCGTTTCTCTCTCTCTTCTTTTCTCTCTCTCCCCTCTCCTCTCTCTTCTTTCTCTTTAAAAAAGCCCCCAAAATTGTATACGTTAAAAATGAAAAACCCTAAAAACCCCTTAATAAAAAACCCAGATAATGAAAAGTGAATTTTTATATTATAAATTTATTTTATGTAAAATATATACTTTTAAAAATTAATTAAGAAATTTGAGATATCAATAAAGAACAAATTTTTATAGTCCCACTAAAAAAAAAGATAAAAAAAAAGAAAGAAGAAAGAAAGGAAGGACAAAAGGAAGGTAGGAAGGAAAAAAAAAAAAAAACCCCCCAAGGGAGATGAAAAAATTTGGAAAACCCAAAACCCCAAATTCTGGGGGAGGGGTTAACTGAAAAAATAATTAGTTGATTATTTAAATTAGTTAGTAAGTTAGTTCTCCATTCTAAATTTAAAACCATCTTCTCATAAATTTTTTCTTTGGTACCCAGTCCCCCCTGTTTAATGTTTTTTTCTTATTTCTTTTTTTATTTTCCCTTTATTTCCTCTTTCTTTGTTTTTTGGGTTTTTTTTTTTCCGGGTTCTTTTACCCCTGTTTTATTTTTTTTTATGTTTATGGACTATATTTTTTTTTCCCCTCTTTTTTTTTTTTAAGACAATTAAAAACTTAGAGAAAAAAAGGGCTCTTTATACTTTTTGGCGGGTTTGAAGCACCCCCAAAAAGAAAAAAAAATTTCACTAATAACAATTTTAACAAAAACTAAAAAAGTAGAAAATGATTAATAATTAACTAACTGAGAAACTCCTTCTTACTCCCAAAACTAATGACTGACTAACTAATAAAAAAACTTTTCTTCCCATTTTTTTTTCATTCTTCACTTTTTTTCTTTGTTTTTGGCCGGGGATTCGAACCTGCAGTTTTTGGGAATGGGGGGGCCAAAAAGGTTGCCTTTTTCGGGCGGATGTTTCCCCCCATTGCTCCCAGACACCTTTCTATTTTGGAGATGTTTATGCCTTTTAAAAGTTCATTTTTGTTCCCCCCCAACCCCGCGCCATTAAATATTGGGGGGTTTTTTCCTAACAATTTGTTGGTTTGCTGTATGAACCCCCCCCGTAAACCCCTTAAAATTTAGGGTTGAACTAAGCACTGCCAAAAATTTACGCTACCCCCATTAAAATTAAAAAGCAAAGGCCCCCCAAGTTGGGGTTTGCCCTGGGTTCGAACCCTTAAAAAGTTTTTCCCCGTCATTTACTCCCACAGATCAGCTGTGTATCGCAAAAAGTCCCCCTTCCCAGGTAAACGGGGGGATAACACTGTGAAAAAAGGAAGAAGTAAGGGTGGAAAGGGCCCAGCCTTTTCTTTCCCCATCTGGTTTATTTTTGCCAATCTGCCTTTTGTTTTTGTGCTGAGCTGACAGTGAAAAAAACTTTTTATATAAAAACCCTGTGTGACAAGATAATTTTTTTCCCTCCCTCTTTCCCCCGTTTTTGTATGAACTCAAAACAATCCCGGGCCTTTCCCAAGGCCCTTTTGTGGGTAAAATTACAGTTTAGTGCCCGTGTGTAAATGTTTGAGAAAAGTGCGTAGAAAGAACAGATTTCCATATGACTTTTTAGGGAAAAAAATATTGAAGGCTCGGGAACAAAATAAGAAAGGGAAAGTTTTAAAAACGTTCATTTCCCGACAAGGCCCCAAAAAAAATTTTTTATAAAGGCAATGTGGCACGGGAAAAAAAACCTGCTCCCTAAGAAGCTAAGGGCCCGCACCACAGAAAAATTGTCCCCCCCAAACATTCCCCCAAAACAAATAATAAAAAATTGGGGGGAAAGGGGGAAAAGAAAGGTCATTCTCCCCCGTTTTTGTGGCGAAGTTTAAACCAAAAATTTTTCCCCGGACCCCAAAGTGTGTAAAAGGAAACCCCTCATAGGGCCCCATGTAATGTTTTTTTGAAAAAGTGTGGGTGGCTTTTACAAATGTGTAAATTGACGTCCAAATTTTTGTTAAAATGTATTTAATACCCGTGGGGACCCGTAAAGATGAAGGTTTAAAAAGGGCCCAATTGTACCCTTTCTACCCACTTTAATTTTGGTATGTGCTTCCGTCCTAAACCTTTTCTCCCCCCTCCCCCCCACCCTGCCCATCCATTCCCCTCCATGGGTGTTTTGTAAAGGGCCTTTTTAAAGCCAAAACCCCAAAATTATCGCCAATTTCTTTTTCTCCCCTTCTCTTTCTCTCCTTTTTCCTTAAAAAAGTCAAAATTTAAATAGTCCAAAATTTCCCAAGAAGCTTAAAAAAAAAAAAATAATGAATGAATAAAAAAAAAACTTTTTTAAAATTTAAAATATTTTTTATAAATTTAAAAAGTAAATAAGTATATGAATAAATAACAAAATTTATAGTTTCCATTTTAGCCCAAAGGGATCAAAAAAAAAAAAAGAAGAAAGAAAGGAAGGCCCAGAATGAAGGTAAAAAAGGAAAAAAGAAACCACAAAACGAAGAGATAATAAAATTGGAAAAACCAGTCCCAAATCTATTTAATCCCCACGATGTTGGACCCCATGTTTTGGATGGAGATTTTTTTAAAAAAGGCCAATTGGGACAACGTTTTTTTCCCCATAAAATTTTTTTGTATGTGCTTCCGTCCCCACTCCATTTCTCCCCCGCCCCCACCCACCCTGTTCCCCATCAATTTCCCCCATTTGTCCGTTTTTGGAAGGGCCTTATTGCCTAAAAAACATAAAACTATTTTGCATTCAAATTGTTTTTCTCTCCTCTCTCTTCTCTTCTCTCTTCCCCTCTCTTCTCTCTCTCTCTCTCTCTTTGGAAAAAATCACAAATTGTTTGTTTTATAAATGAATACCCAAATACGCCTTAAAAAATAAAACAGAAAATGAATAAGTGAAATTTTTTTTTATAATTTATATTTTATATATTTTAACTTTTGTATATATAAATAATTATTATAATTAAAATAAAAAGTATACAATTTTAAAAAATAATTTATGATACCACTAGGGCCAAATGATGAAAAAAAAAAAAAGAAGAAAGAAAAGGGGGACAGAAGGGGAAAGGGGGAAAGGGAAAAAAACCCAAAAACCCCCAGAGAAAGAACAAATTGGGAAAAAACCCCCCAAAAAATTTCCCTGGTGGGGGAACCCGAAAAAAATATTTTGTTTTTTACTTAATTAGTTGGGAAGTTAGTTCTTCTTTTTTCAATTTATAACCCTCCCTTTTCATAATATATTAAAAGGGGACACCCCGTCCTTCTGTTTTAAAATGTCGTTCTTTATTTTTTTCTTTTTTCTTCCCATTTCCATCTCTTCTTTTTTTCTTTGTTTCCTTTTTGTACCTGTTCCCTTTTCTTTTACTCTTTTATTTTCTTTTGTTTATGGACTTTTACAAATTTTTTCTTTTTTTTTTTTTTAAAAAAACCAAATTTAAACCCTTTGGGACAGGGAAAAGGCTCTTTACTACTTGTAGTTGGTTGAAGCACCCCCCCAAAAAAAAAAAAAAAATTCTCACTAACTAACTAAATTAAAATAAAGTAATAATTAAAAAAGTGCCCAACTGATTTTTAAATAATTAAATAATGGGTAAAATACCTTACTTACTACCTAAACTCCCTGACTGGGCTAACTAAAATAATTAACAAATTTTTCACAAATTTTTTTTTTTAAATTTTTACATTTTTTTTTTTGTTCTGCCCGGGTTCGAACCTGCAGGGTTTTGGGAAAGGGGGGGGCGTCTGAAAGGGTGCCTTTTTTTAGGGCGGATGTCTTTTTCCCCACTGCAACAGAACCCATTTACTTTTAGATGGGTTTTTGCCCTTTTTAAGTTCCCCTTTTTTTCCTCCCCAACCGGCCATTCAAATATTCAAGTGTTTCCTACACAAATCTTTTTGGTTCCCGCTATGAATCTCCCGTCAACTTTAGAAAGTATGTTGAACTCAGCACGGGAGAAAAAATGGGCGCTATCCCCCTTCAAAATTGAAAGCAAAAGGGAAAACCCGTTGTGGTTTTTCCGAAAGGGTTTGTACTTAACCCCTTATTCCCCGTCAGGGTTAAATACCACAATCCCTGCTGGTAACGCAGGGGAAAAAGCCCCTTCCCGGGGAAACAGGGATAAAATGTGAAAAAAAAGTAACTTTAAAGGGGAGGCAAGGAGGCCCTTTTTTCCCCCATCTGGTTTTTTTTTGCCCAAAATTTGGCCCCGTTTGTTCCATGCTTTCTGAGGGACAGGGAAAAAAACTTTTTTTACTGAAACCTGTAGGGGACAATGATAAAATTTTTTTGCCTTTCCTCTTTTCCCAAATCTTTGTATGACAATTTAAAAACAAATCAACAGAAAAATTTTCATGAAAATGTGTTTTTGGCCCCTTTAATATACAGTTAGTGACAGTGTGTGATGATCTGGGGGAAAAAAATGCGGGAGCAGAAAAAAAGATTTCCATTTGGGCGTTTGGTAAAAAATACTGAAGGCTTTTGAACGGAAAAAATGCAACCCAACGAATTAAAAAACGTGATTTCCCACACAGAGACAAAAAATTTAAAGTTTTTAACAAGCACATGTGGCACAACAGCACCTAGCTCACTAAAAAAGCCCAAAATTTTCAAACAGCACACAGAACCTTTTTAACCAAAAATTTTACAAACAAAAAAATGGGAAAATTTAGGAAAGAGGGAAGAATTGGTCAAATTCCCCCGTGTTTGTGGGGAAGGGTTTAAACATCACTTTTTACCTGGAGC
Organism: Conus canariensis; assembly: GCA_033310375.1. NCBI lineage: Eukaryota > Metazoa > Mollusca > Gastropoda > Neogastropoda > Conidae > Conus > Conus canariensis. Next base: position 108 of record JAMYXO010002491.1, on the reverse strand, counting down.
AAAGGGTGTTTGTGAAAGGAAATCCTCACTATGACCCATCGTAACTGTTTTTTTGTTTTAAATTGTTTAGGTGGCTATTAAAATTTTGTGATTGACAGTCCAAGGAAA
>JAMYXO010002490.1:5000-23550 GCA_033310375.1 Conus canariensis | reverse complement strand
GTGCAGTTGGTCTTGCGTCACGAAAGACAAAGAAAAGGGAGGGAACAATTTCTAACATTCAAAACGAGCAGGCGCCATAACAGTTGGGGTTTGTGTTGCAGCGCCTTTATCAACACATGCCAATTGACAAAGTACTGTTTAACATGATTGCATCATTCATGGGCCGCATGTACGACTGTCCACGTGTGGGTGGTGAATATGCGGGAGGGGGGAAGTAGAGGAGGTGGTGGGTTGGGGGGCGTGGGTTGTTGTTTCTCTCTGATCTGACAGAGGGAGAAGGCGCATTCCGGTAAGTGAAGGGAGAATGGAGGGAGTGAAACGTTTTGTTGACTGCAAATGCTATGATTTTGAGCGCGTATTTACCGCTTTCTTTGCTGGTGCATGGCAAGATATTGAACGCGTATTTCCCGCCTTGTTTGCCGGTGCATGGCAAGATATTGAACGCGTATTTCCCGCCTTGTTTGCTGGTGCATGGCAAGACATTGAACGCGTATTTCCCGCGTGTTTGCCGGTGCATGGTAAGACATTCAACGCGTATTTCCCGCCTTGTTTGCCGGTGCATGGCAAGACATTGAACGCGTATTTCCCGCCGTGTTTGCGGGTGCATGGCAAGATATTGAACGCGTATTTCCGCCTTGTTTGCCAGGTGCATGGCAAGACATTCAACGCTATTTCCCGCCGTGTTTGCCGGTGCATGCAAGACATTCGAACGCGTATTTCCCGCCGTGTTTGCCGGTGCATGGTAAGACATTGAACACGTATTTCCTGCCGTGTTTGCCGGTGCATGGTAAGACATTGATGCGTATATTCCCCTGTTTGCCAGTGTGCTTGGTAAAGACAGAAGGAACGGATTTCCTCGGGTTTGCGGGCATAGAAGTTGATGTATTTCCGCCTTTTACCTGCATTGACAAGTACATTAACTGATTGTTCCCGCATTCCGGTCCATGTGGAGGAATTGAGCGTATGTGACTGTTTGGTGTGGATGGAGATTGAAGCGCGTTATTTCCGCCTGTTTGCCGGTGAAATGGAAGACATTAACGCGTATTTCCGCCGAGTTTGCCGGTGCATGGCTAAGAATTGAACGCGTATTTCCCGCCTTGTTTGCGGTGCATGGCAAGACATTGAACGCGTATTTCCCGCCGTTGTTTGCCGGTGCATGGTAAGACATTCGAACGCGTATTTCCCGCCGTTGTTTGCCGGTGCATGGTAAGACATTGAACGCGTATTTCCCGCCTGTTTGCCGGTGCATGGTAAGACATTGAACGCGTATTTCCCGCCTTGTTTGCCGGTGCATTGCAAGACATTGAACGCGTATTTCCCGCCGTGTTTGCCGGTGCATGGCAAGATATTGAACGCGTATTTCCCGCCTTGTTTGCCGGTGCATGGCAAGACATTGAACGCGTATTTCCCGCCGTGTTTGCCGGTGCATGGTCAAGACATGAACGCGTATTTCCCGCCGTGTTTGCCGGTGCATGGTAAGACATTGAACGCGTATTTCCCGCCGTGTTTGCCGGTGCATGGTAAGACATTGAATGCGTATTTCCCGCCTTGTTTGCCGGTGCATGGTAAGACATCGAACGCGTATTTCCCGCCGTGTTTGCCGGTGCATGGAAGACATTGAATGCGTATTTCCCGCCTGTTTGCCGTGTGTGCCAATTGGTTAAAGACATTGAACGCGTATTTCCCGCCGTTTGCGTGCATGGTAAGAATTGAACGCGTATTTCCCGCCTGTTTGCCGTGCATGGCAAGACATTGAACGCGTATTTCCCGCCTTGTTTGCCGGTGCAGGAAGACATGAACGCGTATATTCCCTGTTGCCAGTGCTATTGCAAGACATTGAATCGCGTATTTCCGCGTGTTTGTGGTGCTGTGTAGGTATTCCGGTTGTGCTGGTAAGACATGAACGTGTATTTCCGCCGTGTGTTGCCGGTGCATGGTAAGACATGAACGCGTATTTCCGCCTTGTTTGCCGGTGCCATTGCAAGACATCTGAACGCGTATTTTCCGCCGTGTTTCCCGTGCATTGTAGCATTAAGTATATTCACCCTGTGCCGGGCATTGCAAGACATTGAACGCGTATTTCCCGCGTGTTTGCCGGTGCATGGAAGACACTGAACGCGTATTTCCTGCGTGTTTGCCGTGCATGGTAAGATATTGAACGCGTATTCGCTGTTTTGCCGGATAGACATGTAAGACAGTGCGTATTTCCCGCCCTTGTTTGCCGGTGCATGGCAAGACATGAACGCGTATTTCCCGCCGTGTTTGCCGGTGCATTGCAAGACATTGAACGCGTATTTCCCGCCTTGTTTGCCGGTGCATGGTAAGATATTGAACGCATATTTCCCGCCTCGTTTGCCACAGCATGGTAAGATATTGAACGTGTATTTCCTGCGTCGTTTGCTGCTGCATGGCAAGATACTGAACGCGTATTTCCCGCCTTGTTTGCTGCCGAAGGATATCCTTTGAAAAAAGTAAGTTCAATAATATTGACAAGTGGTGTCGTAGGTCTGTCTATCTGCTTGTGTGTGTGTGTGTGTGTGTGTGTGTGTGTGGTGTGTGTGCGTGTGTTGTGTGTGTGAGTGTGTGTGTGTTGTTGTTGTCTCTTTAGAGTCCCAAACGCAGTCACGAGTGCAGCCCATGAATTATGCACTATGCACTAAAAGAAACGCATAATTTTATTTCAGTCATTTCATGCGTCATTTAGCATTCAAAATATTACAACCACAGAAGAAATAAGACATCTGTCTACTGTTATGTCTATTCATTATGTCTATTCACACTGGACAGAGTTCCCTGCTATACGGGGCATGTTTCTGTCAAAATTTTCCTTAATATTTTCAGCGAAAAAAATGTGTTTCTTTTTGTGCACAGTATATGTTAAACAGTGCTTTGTCCATTAGACATCCTTGAAGAAAGGAAGTAAGAGGGGAAAAGGCCAATAGGCAGATGAAGAAGGCGTTTGCTGAGGACTGCCATCATCACGAGGGAGACACCGAGAGGAAGAGTTAAATAAACGGGTGACTGGACAGCATCTGACCGTGCCAGGTATTGAAGCAATCCGACGGTGGATGTTCATTAGTAATTGAGCACACAGACTGTGCATAGTATGTGAGGGTTTGTTAGAGGACAGAAGTACAGTGAGAAAGTGGAAAAATAGGAGGATGGAGGATCTTCATCTTCATCTGTCGAGTGTCCACAATAATCAGGTTGATTATTCTGACACTTTTGGGAGGTTGACGCAAAAACAAACAAACAAACAAAAAAGTATTTACTGCAGGAGGCTGCTAGCTCTTGACCTGAATAGGTCAAGAGTCTCTGATGTCACAGCAGTCTGTCAAGTTGTTGTTCCACTCCTGGATGGTACGTGGCAGGAACGAGTTTAGTCTATAGTCTCGTACACACTGGAGGCGGTTTAGCTGCTGGGATTGCAGTCTTCTGTCACGTGAGGTTGCAGCTCTGAGTTTAGATTTTCCATCAGACAAGGCCTTTCCAAACTCCACATGTACCAAGTTCTGTCTGATCTTGTAGAGCATGGCGAGCCGTGCAACCTTTCTCCGGTTCTGCAATGATGTCCAACCTAACTCATCGATCATTTGTTGAACACTTGCATGTCGGTGGTATTTGTTGTTGACAAAACAGGCTGCTCTTCTTTGCACTGCCTCGATGGTGGTGATGTGGTCTTTTGTATATGGGTCCCAGACTGTGCACGCATATTGCAGAACTGGGAGCACCAGTGCTTTGTAAGCAGTCTCTTTGATGTTGCGAGCACTGATCTTCAGGTTGCGCCTCCGGAAACCTAGGGACTCGTTTGCTTTACTGACGATGTTTTTATGTGTAGGTCCCAACTTGGATCTTGAGAGATGGTAACCCCTAGGTATTTCGTTGAAGTGACATTTGTCAAGATCTGGCTGTGTAGATGGTAGCTTGGGACACCAAGTTTATTCTTTCGTTTGGGGCTGATGACTGGAAGAGTTGTACATTTGGCAGGATGGAAAGTCATGTCCCAACTCTTTTCCCATTTTTCAAGCTTATGAAGGTCCTGCTGTAGATCATCTTGGTTTGGCTTGTTGTTACTTGCTGGTAAACAGCTGTGCCATCTGCGAAGAGACGTGTCTGTGAGGAGAGATTATCAGGCAAATCGTTTATGTAGGCCAGGAAAAGACTCGGACCTAAAACGGAGCCCTGAGGTACTCCCGACTTGACACAGATGAAGTCTGATCTAGTTCCATCTACCACAACTGCCTATCGCCGATCTTTCAGAAAACCACCAATCCACCTGTTGACTTGGCCCCGTACTCCATACTGATGTAACTTGTGGAGGAGGAGTGAGTGGTTTACCTTATCAAAGGCCTTTGCGAAATCCAAAATGGCAATGTCTGTTTGGCCGCATTTTTCCATGGTCTCTGTCAGTTCTTCCATCAACTCTAAAAGTTGCGTTTCGCAAGATCTTCCTCTGCGGAAACCATGTTAACGTGGATCCCACTTATCAAAAAAAAAAAAAAAAAAAAAGACGAACAGAATCTAAAAAAAAAAAATAAATAAATAAAAAGAACGTGGGGAAAAAGTGGAGGTTGGCGGCCTACAAAAAAAAAAAAAAAAAGAAGAATTTGCACAGGAGACACAGGTGGTGAGGAAGCTGTCTCACACTGCAACTTTGCGTATAAGACTGTGTCCATTGGACAGCGTTCATAAATGTAATAAACAACTATGATCATAAGCATATTAAACAGAAAGATAATAAACATAATAATAATATGATTATATATCATATTAACAAAAACTAATAACAAGCAGTATCAGTGGCCTCTGTCGGTCATAGCTGACTATGGATAGAGTATATCCGACCTAACATTTATATTTGTCCGGACTGTCTGCTCACGCCCAACAGCGTCGCCTGTGGCTATAGAGACAGATGCGAGAGTTGTATTCTGTGACACAATGGTCGCATCTGCATGTTGACACTGGTTTGTTGGCTGTCATCCCCTTTCTGCGGGCTCGTTTTTCTGCTGCAGCAGCTGTCGGTTCTTCTTCGCCAATCTGCAGTTGTTTCTTGAGAGTGCTTCTCCACCTGTTGCTGTCTGCTGTGAGGTCTTCCCAGGACTCGGTGTTGATCTCGAGCGCCTTCATGTCTCTTTTGCAAAAGTCTTTGTATCTCAGCTGTGAGCGGCCAGTGATTCTCTGCTCTGCAGCAAGCTCTCCATAGAGGACGTCTTTTGGGATGCGACCATCCTCCAGCCAACGCAAATGACGCGGTAATAATAATGGTAACAAACATAATAATAAGCATAATGATTAACATAACAAAGATAACAAATATAATAACAAATATGACAAACATAATAATAATAAACATGATAAATAATGATAGTAGTAATAAAACAATGACATGGCCCAGCCAGTGCAACCAAGGCCGTCTCAGCAGGGTATACATGGAAGGGAGGCCAGCGCGAGTCAGGACTTGTGTGTTGGTCACCCTGTCTCGCCGGCAGATGCCCAGTATACGCCTGAGGCTTCTGAGTTGGAAGGAACTGAGCTAGATATTAAGCATAGTAAACAATATAATAATGATAATAATAACAATAAACATAACAGTAACTACAAACAAAACAATATTAAACATGATAATAATTACAAACATAATAATGAAAACGATCACAACAAACATAATAATAATAACAATAACAAAAATAAACATAACAAACAGTAATAATATAGTAAACAAAAACATAAACATAGACACAATGATGATAATTATAGTAATTACATGGCCCAACCAATGCAACCAGCGCCATCTCAGCAGGGTATACATGGAAGGGAGGCCAGCTCGAGACAGGACTTGTGTGTTGGTCACCGTCTCGCCAGGAGATGCCCAGTATACGCCTGAGGCCTCTGAGGTGGAAGGACCTGAGCTTGATATTAAGCATAATAATAATAATAATAATGATAATAAACATAATAGTAACTACAAACAAAATAATAAACATAATAATAATAATAACAAACATTAATAACAATCGCAACAACCATAATAATAATAATAATAATCAAACAATAATAATATAATAAACAAAAACAAACATAAACACAGTGATGATAATAGTAATTACATGGCCCAACCAATGCAACCAGCGCCATCTCAGCAGGGTATACATGGAAGGGAGGCCAGCGCGAGACAGGACTTGTGTGTTGGTCACCCTGTCTCGCCAGGAGATGCCCAGTATACGCCTGAGGCTTCTGAGGTGGAAGAGATTGAGCCTAATAATAACAATAAACATAATAATAATGATAATAAGAATAAACTTATTAGGAATTATAAACCTAATAATAGTAAATATGATAATGATAATAAACATAACAATGAGGTGCATTCCATGTCCTGTTCCACTCGCAATGAAACGGGTTCTTTTAGATTGTTGGGACTTGCAGGATGTGAGACGTAAACACTTTACAGCACAATCCATGAAAACCCTGTTCAGAGGTGTCCCACCTGACGTGATCTTGTTTCTGAAAGAGATCAACATTTTTCATCTGATCTAGGATTTTACGGAAGAAATATTTTTAACGAAGGTTCTGGTACGCTTTTAGAAGATACATTTCAAAGAAATATGTGAAAGGTGGTGGTGGTTTTTTTTTTTTTTTTTTTTTGATGACTTGAGTTTATTTTAACGTGGTGACAGCCCTGATATGGTCCCTTGCGGTCGGCTGGGCTATAAGCAACATTACCTTACCTTACCAATGATAACAATCATAACAAACATGATAAAAAATAATAAACATGATAAACATAACAAAATAATAAACAAAAACATAACAAAAAATAACACTAATAATAATAACAGTAATAATAAAGACCGCCTTTAAACAAAAAAGAAGGGGGAAGAAAAGGCCTAAAACAAATGCCCCCAAAAATAGCAAAGGGCGGGGTGGTGGAGGGACTAAAAAAAAGTAGTACTAATAACGTAATAATACACATAATTACAAAATGCGTAAGAACAATAAACGTAATCCTAATCAACATAATAAACAAACATCAACATAAACACAATAATAGTGAAAATATTAATAAGAATAATGAAATAATGACATGGCCTAGCCAATGCAACCAACGCCGTCTCAGCAAGGGTATACATGGGAGGCCAGCGTGAGACATGACTTCCGTGTTGGTCACTTGTCTCGCCGGGAGATGCCGAGTATACGCCTGAGGTGGAAGGAACTGAGCCTAATAATAAGAGTAATAAACATAATAATGATGATAATAAAAACAATAAACATAATAGTAGTAGCATAAGCATAATAATATTAAACATGGTAATAATAACAAACATAATAAATAACAATCACAACACACATAATAATGATAATAATAGTAAACATAACAGTAAACATAATAATAATAAGAAGAAACAAAAACTTAAACATAAACACATAATAATAATAATAATGACGATAATAATAAAATAATGACATGGCCCAGCCAATGCAACCAGCGCCGCCTCAGCAGGGTATACATGGAACGGAGGCCAGCGCGAGACAGGACTTGTGTGTTTGTCACTCTGTCTCGCCAGGAGATGCCCAGTATACGCCTGAGGTGGAATGAATTGAGCCTAATAATAAACATAATAATGATAACAAACATAATAGTAATTATGAACATAATGATAGTAAACATGATAATAATAATAATCAAAACAAACATAAGATAAACATGGCAAACATAACAAACAATAAACATAATAATAAACAAAAACAAACACAATTATAACGCTAATGATAATAATAATATTAATAACAGTAAAGACCGCCTTAAAATAAAAACGAAGAAGGGGGAAGAAAAGGCCTAAAACAAAAGCCCCCCATAAATAGCAAAGGCGGGGGTGGTGGAGGGACAAAAAAAAAGTTCTAATAGCGTAATGATAAATACACATAATTACAAAATGCATAACAGTTAACGTAATCCTAATCAACAATAATAAACAAAAACATCAACATAAACACAGCAATAATAATGAAAATATAAATAATGAAATAATGACATGGCCCAGCCAGTGCAACCAACGCCGTCTCAGCAGGGTAACATGGGAGGCCAGCGCGAGACAGGACTTGTGTGTTGGTCACCCTGTCTCGCCAGATGCCGAGTATACGCCTGAGGCCTCTAAGGTGGAAGGAATTTAGCCTACTAATATCAAACATAATAATAATGATAATAACAATAAACATAATAGTGGTTATAAACATAATAATAAACATGATGATATAATAAACATAACAATGATAACAATCCTCGCAAACTAATGAAAATAGCAAACATAAATAACAAACAATAATGATAAACATAGTAATAAACAAAACAAACACAATTATAAAACTAATAATGATTACAACAATCATAATAACAATGATAATAAAGACCGCCTTAAAACAAAAAAGAAGGGGGGGGGGGTGGAAGGTCCTAAAACAAAAGCCCCCTCCCCCCCCCCAAAAAAAAAAAAAAGCAAAGGCGGGGGTGGTGGAGGGACTAAAAAAAAAGTACTAATAACGTAATGATAATAATACACCTAATCACAAAACACATAATAAACGTAATCCTAATCAACATAATAGTAAACACAGCAATAATAAACAGTAAGATGATGCACATAGTAAATAATAATAAAGATCATAATAACAAACAACAATAATAGCAAACATGATAATTATAATAATAAACATTATAAACGTAAACATAAACACTACTACTACTGATAACAATAATTACATGGCCCAGCCATGGGAGGGAGGCCAACGCAAGACAGGACTTCTGTGTTGCTTCCCCTGTCTCGCCGGGAGATACCAAAATATAGGCCGGAGGCATCTGAGGTGGAAGCGAAGGAATTGAGCCTAATAATAAGCATAATAAACATAACAATGATGATGATGATAATGATAAAAATAACAGTAATGAACAAGATAATAGTACACATAGTAATAATAACATAATGGTTACAACCATAACAAACATAATAATAACAGTAATAATAAACATAATAAACATAAACGTAAACATAAATACAATAACACTAATAAAATAATAATAATAATAAATAAAGACCGCCTTAAAACAAAAAAAGAATGGGGCTAAAAGGCCAAACACAAAAGCCCCCCCCCCCCCCAAATAGCAAAGGCGGGGGTGGTGGAGGGACTAAAAAACAATGATAATAACAAATAATAAACATAATTACAACACGCATAATAACAACTGAATAATCATAACCATGACCATTATGGCCCTTTGCTTTCGCTGGGCTATAAGCAACATTACCTTACCTTCCACACTCTGTCCTGGGCATCTGTTGTCCTTTTCCACACTCTGTCCTGGGGCATCTGTTGTCCTCTTCCACACTCTGTCCTGGGCATCTGTTGTCCCTCTTCACACTCTGTCCTGGGGCATCTGTTGTCCCTTTTCACCTTCTATTCTGGGCATCTTTGTCCCTCTTCACCTTCTGCCTGGGCATCTGTTGTCCCATTCCACTTCTGTCCTGGGCTCTGTTGTCCTCTTCCACCTTCTGTCCTGGGGCATCTGTGTCCTCCTTCCTATCCCTCTCACCGACTGGGGCATCTGTTGTCCCTTTTCCACCTTCTATTCTGGGCATCTCTTGTCCCTCTTTCACCTTCTGACCTGGGGCATCTGTTGCCTCTTCCACTCTCTGTCCTGGGGCGTCTGTTGTCCCTCTTCCACCTTCTGTCCTGGGCATCTGTTGTCCTTTCCACTCTGTCCTGGGGCATCTGTTGTCCCTCTTCCACCTTCTGTCCTGGGGCATCTGTTGTCCCTCTTCCACCTTCTATTCTGGGCATCTGTTGTCCCTCTTCCACCTTCTATCCTGGGCATCTGTTGTCCCTCTTCCACCTTCTGTCCTGGGGCATCTGTTGTCCCTCTTCCACCTTCTGTCCTGGGGCATCTGTTGTCCCTCTTCCACCTCTGTCCTGGGGCATCTGTTGTCCCTCTTCCACCTTCTGGGGCATCTCGTTGTCCCTCTTCCACCTTCTGACCTGGGGCATCTGTTGTCCCTTTCCACCTTCTTGTCCTGGGCATCTGTTGTCCCTCTTCCACCTTCTGTCCTGGGGCATCTGTTGTCCCTCTTCCACCTCTGTCCTGGGGCATCTGTTGTCCCTCTTCCACCTTCTGACCTGGGGCATCTGTTGTCCCTCTTCCACCTTCTATTCTGGTCATCTGTTGTCCCTCTTCCACTTTATATCCTTGGGCATCTGTTGTCTCTCTTCCACCTTCTGTCCTGGGCATTTGTTGTCCCTCTTCCACCTTCTGACCCGGGGCATTTGTTGCCCCTCTTCCACACTGTCCTGGGGCATTTGTTGTCCTTCTTCCACACTGTTTCTGGGGCATCTGTTGTCCCTCTTCCACCTTCTGACCTGGGGCATCTGTTGACCCTCTTCCACCTTCTGTCCTGGGCATTTGTTGTCCCCTTCCACACCTGTCCTGGGGCATCTGTTGTCCCTCTTCCACCTTCTCTCCTGGGGCATGTTGTCCCTCTTCCACACTCTGTCCTGGGGCATCTGTTGTCCCTCCTTCCACACTCTGTCCTGGGGCATTTGTTGTCCCTCTTCCACCTTCTGTCCTGGGCATCTGTTGTCCCTCTTCCACCTTCTGTCCTGGGGCATTGTTGTCCCTCTTCCACACTGTCCTGGGGCATTTGTTGTCCCTCTTCCACACTGTCCTGGGGCATTTGTATCCCTCTTCCACCTGTTTCTGGGGCATTTGTTGTCCCTCTACCACCTCTGTCCTGGGGCATCTGTTGCCCCTCTCTCACATTCTGTCCTGGTGCATTTGTTGTCCCTTTTCCACACTCTGTCCTGGGGCATCTGTTGTCCCTCTTCCACCTTCTGGCCTGGGGCATCTGTTGTTCCTCTTCCACCTTCTGACCTGGGCATCTGTTGTTCCCTTCCACCTTCTGTCCTGGCATTTTTGTCCTCTTCCACCTTCTGACCTGGGGCATCTGTTGTCCCTCTTCCACCTTCTATTCTGGTCAACTGTTGTCCTCTTACCACCTCTGTCTGGGCATCTGTTGTCCTCTTCCACCTATCCTGGTGCATACTTATAGAAGGTGTACTTTAGATGGGAACGAAGAAATGCTGTCCGTGTGTGGTGTGTCCGTCCGTCCGTGGTCAAAATGTGTTCCACTCGCTCCTGACAAAACTACTGGGCCGATCTTTCTGAAAATTTGTAGGTATGTTCATTATGGCCACGGAGATGCCCGATGTTTTAGTTTACCGCTATAGCTTCCTAACGGCTGAAGGGCCGTTACAGTTTTTCTTCTTTATGGAATATCTCAGAAAGTACTTGGCCGATCTTTGTAAAAATGAGCAGGTACGTTCATTATGGGTTACAGATGATGCCCGATGTTTTAGTTTACCCCGTTATAGCCGTTACTAACGGCTGTAACGGCCTGTAACGGTTTTTCTTCTTTATGGAATATCTCGGAAAGTACTTGGCCGATATTTCTGAAAATTTGTAGGTATGTTCATTATGGGTCACGAATAATGCCCAATGTCTTAGTTTACCGTTATAGCCGTTATTAACGGCTGTAACGGCTGTAACGGTTTTTCTTCTTTATGGAATATCTCAGAAAGTACTTGGCCGACTTTGTAAAAATGAGCAGGTACGTTCATTATGGGTCACAGATGATGCCCGATGTTTTAGTTTACCCCGTTATAGCCGTTACTAACGGCTGTAACGGCCTGTAACGCTTTTTCTTCTTTATAGGGAAAATCTCAGAAAGTACTTGGCCGATCTTCTGAAAATTGTAGGCGTTCATTATGGGTCATGAATAATGCCCGATGTTTTAGTTTACCGTTATAGCCGTTACTAACGGCTGTAACGGCCTGTAACGGTTTTTCTTCTTTATGGGAAAATCTCAGAAAGTACTTGGCCGACCTTTTGAAAATTAGCAGGTTGTTCATTATGGGTCACAGAAAGATGCCCGATGTTTTAGTTTACCCCGTTATAGCCGTTACTAACGGCTGTAACGGCCTGTAAGTTTTTTCTTCTTTATGAATATCTCAGAAAGTACTTGGCCGATCTTTCTGAAAATTTTAGGAATGTTCATTAATGGTCACGGATGATGCCCGATGTTTTAATTTACCGTTAGAGCCGTTACTAACGGCTGCAACGGCCTGTAACGTTTTTTCTTCTTTATGGCTATCTCAGAAAGTACTTGGCCGATCTTTCTGAAAATTTGTAGGTATGTTCATTATGGGTCACGAATATGCCCGATGTTTTAGTTTACCGTTAGAGCCGTTACTAACGGCTGTAACGGCCTGTAACGTTTTTCTTCTTTATGGCATATCTCAGAAAGTACTAGACCGATCTTTCTGAAAATTTGTAGGTATGTTCATTATGGGTCACGAATAATGCCCGATGTTTTAGTTTACCGTTAGCCGTTACTAACGGCTATAACGGCCTGTAACGTTTTTCTTCTTTATGGAATATCTCAGAAGTACTTGGCCGATCTTTCTGCAAATTTAGCAGGTATGTTCATTATGGGTCACGGGAATAATGCCTGATGTTTTAGTTTACCGTTATAGCCGTTACTAACGGCTGTAAAGGCCTGTAACGGTTTTTCTTCTTTATGGAATATCTCAGAAAGTACTTGGCCGATCTTTGTGAAAATTAGCAGGTATGTTCGTTATGGGACACGGATGATGCCCGATGTTTTAGTTTGTTACAGCCGTTACTATGGCTGTAAACGGCCTGTAACGGTTTTTCTTCTTCATGGAATATCTCAAAGTACTTGGCCGATCTTTGTGAAAATTAGCAGGTATGTTCTTATGGGTATACGGATGATGCCCGATGTTTTAGTTTAACGTTAAGCCGTTACTAAGGCTGTAACGGCTCTAATGGTTTTTTCTTTTTGGAATATCTCAAGTACTTGGCCGATCTTTGTGAAAATTAGAGGCATGTTCCCTATGGGCGACGGATGATGCCCGATGTTTTATGTTTGATAGCCGTTACTGACGGCTGTAACGGCTCATAATGGTTTTGTTCTTTTTGGAATTCTCAAGTACGTGGCCGAACTGTTTCTGAAAATTGTAGGCATGTTTCCCTTATGGGCACGGATCATGCCCGACGTTTAATTTTACCTTTATGGCCGTACTAACAGCTATAACGACCCTTAACGGTTTTTGTGTTTTTTATTGATATTACTCAAAAGTACGTGGCCGATCTTTCTGAAAATTTGTAGGTATGTTCATTATGGGTCACAGAGATGCCCGATGTTTAAGTTTACCGTTAAAGCAGTTACTAACGGCCCATAATTCTTCTTGTTGGAAAATCTCAAAGTTCCCGGATGATAATTCTGAAAATTTGTATGTTCATTATAGGTCACAGATGATGGCCGATGTTTACCAGAATAGCCATTACTAACGGTTACACCAGCCCAAGACGGTTTTTCCTTTTTGTGGAATATATCACGCGTATTCAGGATAAACTGGAGTATGTTTATATGCTTTGCATCTTGTTTTTTTTTCTTTTTTTTTTTTTTTTTTTTTGCACCCCGTTGTATCATCTTTATTGAATTCTAGATTACCATTCTCCCCCCCCCCCCCCCCCCCCCCCCCCCCCTCCTGGCGATGTTTGAAATTGGTATTGTACTGAACGAATGTAGGGCTGTGTTTTGAAAATAAGAGTAGTATTCTGACCATAGGTTCTTGTGCGGTGCGTGTTTTGTTGTCTGACTCTCGCTCTCAAAAGTTTGGATGCGTGTACGACTTTTCCCCTACACACACCCACACCATACGAACATGAATAGCCAGGCAACACACGAGTTAGATTTTTTTTTTTTTTTTTAATATGCTGCCTGAACCATCAATATGAATTGTTACAAAATCAGTAGATGCTACTGCATAGTATACAGATCAGTTCACGTCAGTTAAGACATCAATACATAAGACACTTCAATCATCGGATATCACCCTCCGGGGGTTGCAACCTTGCCGTGGTCGGAGGGCTTGCGTGGTCCAGTGATCTTTTAGGCTTTGCTGACGGGGGCATCAATACTCGACTAGATGGTTAGTTGTTGTCAATGCTTCTAGGCCTGTATAGCCAAGCTGCTGACTGGCCAAGCATTACGTGGTAGGAATTGATGCCCCTGGTAGGGTCTCCCATGTCAGAAAGGTTAGGAGTGAGGGCCCAGACAAATAGTAACCCACCTTTTTCCTATTCTGTCTTCTGCCTTTCTTAACGGTTCTTTTCTTTCTTCGTCTCCCTTTCAAGCCTTCTTTTGCACACTCTTTTTCTCTCTGTGGTCTAATTAAGATCCGCCGCGTTCGCCGTGCGGTGCGACCTGTGACGGAGGGGGATGAGATCCTGGTGATTGAGAGGGCCAACGCCCTCAACACATCACTTTGGCTCGGACCTCTCCTAGACAGGAGGTACACTCTGGCCCGGGTGTATCAATCGGCTTCCCCTTCGTGGGGCTGGGTCAAGACAGGCAGTTCTCCGACTGGCCAAGGTAACCCCTGCAGTGCTCAGCTCTCTGTTCCCGGGAGTTGGGCATGATCAGGGGGGATAGGGTCAGTAGGCTTCTGTTTGTCGTATATCTCTCCTGAAACCTGGAAGGGGTCAAGACAATGAGTTCTTGGCCCTGGCCCCTTAGTTGGACTCCATGGTGGGTGGGTAAGGGAGAGATGAAATTTCTAAACATAAATCATGGCTTTATCCAAAATCACACCCCCCATAAAGAAGAGGAAGGCAGTGGACCCCGTTTCTAGTCATAACGATTCCGACAGTGACTCGGATATGGAGACGAGACAGAGGACAGGTTTTTGGGCTTCCTGGCTTGTGGTTGAAGGGACAGAGCAGGAAAAGCCTATTTCTGCTCTGAGTCCTTTTGCTATTCAGAAGGGCTTTCAGGGTCTAGCAGGTGACCCTCAGTCAGTGAAAAGGCTACGGAATGGCACTTTCCTCGTCCAGTGCAGATCAAAGAGGCAATCGGAGCAGCTGCTGAGGGCAACAAAACTCGTGGACAGAGAGATCCGGGTGACCCCCCATAAGCAGTTAAATTCGACCAAAGGGGTTATTCGGTGCCCGGATTTGAAAGGTGTCTCGGAAGCGGAGATCAAGACAGAACTTGCGTCCCAAGGTGTGACAGAGGTGTATAGGGTGACAGTCAAAAAAGGTGCAGAAAGAGTGCCCACCAACACCCTCTTTCTGACATTCTGCAACCCTGTGCTGCCTCCGGTCATTAAAGTAGGGTACTTAAATGTACGTGTCCAACTGTATGTCCCATCCCCGTTGAGGTGTTTCAAATGCCAGAAGTTTGGACATGTCAGAGACCGCTGTTCTGGGCAGGAGGTGTGTGTGTGTTTGTTGCAAGGCAACCCATGATGGGCCGTGTAAAGACCCGGCTCATTGTGCGAACTGCGGTGGCGACCACCCCTCCTCTTCACGCAACTGCCCTGTTTGGGTTCAGGAGTCCACCATCCAAAGAGTGAAGACTGAAAAGAAAATTTCGTTTTTTGAGGCCCGCAAACAGGTTGTTGGCAGTCAGACGTCAACAGTGTCTTCTTATGCTTCCGTTATAAAGAAAGTTTCCACCCGTTCAGTCTGCTGCCAGACTGACAATTTTACTTTCACCAAGACATTGCAAGAAAGACCGTTAAGCTCTGGTGGAAGCAAGTCCACCGCCTTCCAACCCAAAGTGGGTGCCCCTGGTGGAGGCAAAAAATCCGCACCCCTCAGACTGCCCAGCAGTCTACTCCATCTGCTGCTGGGCAGATGAAAAAGCCAGGCCTCCCGCCTCGAACTTCCTCGAGCAGTGCCCGTGCGGGCAAGGGAGTTCAACCAAGTGTGGAGATGGTGGAGATGAGGAAGAAACCTCCACCATCTCCAAAATCCAGACCTTCTTCACCTGTGGGCAAGTCTGCCAGCAGGTCTGAAGACCCAAACAGTCCAGTGAAACTAAGCAATAAATTTGCTCCACTGAATGCAGACGATGACGAGGAGATGACCTGACTTCTCTCCTGTTCATCCTCTGCACCATGGATAGTAGTAAACTAGTCCATTGGAATATCCGTGGCCTAAATTCAAATTTTGAGGAGCTGCAACTTCTGTGTCAAACTGTAAAACCTTCCGTCATGGCTCTTCAGGAAACTAAAATTCAAAGCCAGAAGACCTTCACTCTTTCTGGCTTTAATATTCTTTCTAAACCGGCACAACCATCCACATTGGGACTGTCAGGCGGTGTTGCCCTTCTTTTACACAAAACTTTGCTGTTTAGTCCTGTCGCTCTGACTACCTCCCTTCAGGCTGTAGCTGCGAGAGTCACTCTCCACAAGACTGTTACAATCTGCTCACTGTATCTGCCACCTTCTGTCCCGGTTTGTCGTCAGGACCTTGTCAGTCTGATCGAAGAACTTCCTCGACCTTTTTTGCTGTTGGGTGACTTTAATGGTCACAATCCTCTTTGGGGTAGTGTCAGTTCGTCATCCAGAGGTCTGCTTCTTGAGGATGTCCTTTCAGACTTTGATTTGTGTTGTCTGAACAATGGAGCTCCAACTTACCTCCACTCTTCCACAGGTTCACTTTCGTGTTTAGATTTGTCGATTTGTGACCCCTCGCTGGTCCTGGACTATGAGTGGTCTGTCCATGACGATCTGCACGGAAGTGACCATTTCCCTGTTCTTTTAAAACCCTTATTAACTGAAAACATCTCTGTCTCACAACATCTTAATTATAAGAAGGCCAACTGGAATCTTTTTGCCACCAATATTTTGAAAGAATTCCAGGACACTGATTTTCTTCAGAGGCCAGACCCAGCTGAATCTCTGACTAACACTGTGATAAAGTGTGCTAAAACCTGTATTCCAATGTCTTCCAATAAACTCCAAATGCCCAAAACACCCTGGTTTAATTTAGACTGCCAACAAATTTCAAAAGTTCGCAAACGGGCTCAGCGTCGGGTATACCAACGACCTTCAGGTCCCAACGCTCGAGCCCATCAGAAACTCCGCGCCAAATCGAGACACACTTTCAAAATCAGTAAACGTCAGTCTTGGAGAAACTTCTGCTCCGGGCTGACATCAAAAACTTCAAAGAAAAAAGTCTGGAACATCATCAGAAAAATCAAAGGGAAAAACACCAACCCCTCCATTCATCACTTGAAACTTGCCGATGCTCTGGTCACTGACAAACAAGCTGTTGCCAATCTGTTGGCTTCCACCATCCAACAGAACTCATCTTCAAATAAATCTGCAGCCTTTTTAAAAAACAAACAACTCGGAGAGAAATCTTTATACAATTTCACATCAGACAACTCTGAAGCCTACAATCTCCCTTTTTCAATCAATGAACTGAAAACAGCTTTACAAACCTGCACTGATTCTGCCCTGGTCTGGATGATATTCATTATCAGGTTTTGAAACATTTTCCAGAAAACTGTCTCCAGACCCTTCTTAAAGTATACAACCATATCTGGACCACAGGGTGCTTTCCGCCCTCCTGGCGGAAAGCCCTGATCATTCCAATTCCAAAGCCTGGAAAGGACCTTACCAACCCTTCGAACTATCGTCCAATAGCTCTAACTAGCTGCCTCTGTAAGTTGATGGAGAAGATGGTCAACTCCCGTCTGATGTGGAAGCTGGAAACCGATGGCCTTTTGGCCAGTCAACAGTGCGGTTTCCGGAAATACCACTCGACAGTCGACCATCTAATCCGTCTGAAACCACCATCCGCAATGCCTTTGTCAATAAACAGCATGTGGTCGCTATCTTTTTCGACCTCGAAAAAGCGTATGATACCACGTGGAAATCAGGAATTCTTCTGGACCTGCACAGACTTGGTTTCCGTGGTCACCTGCCTCTGTTCATACAGAACTTTTTGGCTGATCGACAGTTCCAGGTGCGTGTTGGCACCACACTTTCTGACATCCATGGGCAGGAGTTGGGTGTCCCTCAAGGGAGCATCCTTTCTCCTGCCCTTTTCAGCATTAAAATCAATGACATTGTGAAATCGGTAAGCCAGGGCTCTGAGTCCTCTCTGTTCGTTGACGACTTTGCGCTGTACGCAGTGGGAGCTTCTTACCCCAGCGTACAGCGTCGACTCCAACTTTGTGTCAACAAGATCCAGCAGTGGGCCGAGGAAAACGGGTTTACCTTCTCACGTACCAAAACTCAGTCAATCCATTTTCACAATTTTCGTCAATTTTTTGCTGATCCTGAAATTCGTCTGGACAAGTCCACCATTCCAGCTGTAAAAGAAGCCAAATTCCTTGGAGTTATTTTTGATCAAAAACTCAACTTTCTCAGCCACATTAAAAATCTCAAAACCTCTTGCCAGAAAGCTCTGAATATTCTGCGGGTCGTAGCACACACTGACTGGGGTGCTGATAAGAAAACTTTGCTGCATCTCTACAGAGCCCTGGTCCGCTCCAAACTGGACTATGGTTGTGCTGTGTACGGCTCTGCAAGACCCTCTTATCTGAAACTCTTGGACCCTATCCACCATCAAGGGCTTCGTCTCTGTCTTGGAGCATTCCGCACCACCCCTGTGTACAGCCTGCAC
>JAMYXO010002489.1:0-23565 GCA_033310375.1 Conus canariensis | reverse complement strand
GACCCAACCCCAAAAACTGATGGGGGGCTAAAATTTTCATGAACGGGAAAGGACTATTTTAAAATTTAAAAAAACCCCCCAAAAAAAAGGAATTTTTGGGCCCAAATTTTTGCCTTTTTTTGGTTTGTAAACACTTTTTTTTGGCAATTTTGGGCTTTTAAACAGAAAACCCGGGGAAAAATTAATTTTTAAATTGGGGTATCGTCACCTTGGATGAACCCTTTTTACTTAGTTTTCCCGTTTTTTTTTTGTTGTAAGAAATTTTGGGGGGAAAAATTCAAAAATAAATGAGGGGGAAAAACTAAATTAAAACTTCCCCAAAAAAGGGTTTTCTTTCAGAATCCCGAAAAAATTCCCAGGGAAAGGGATTCCTTTAACAATTAAAAAAAAAATTAAAGGGGAATTTTAAAAGGGTTTTTTGAGAATGTAATCTTTTTGCCCAAAATTTGGAATTATTTTGTTTTTCTACATACCAACAAATAAAAAACCCTTTTGTAGAAAATTCCCAAAGGGTTTTAAAATCGTTTTGTTTTGAATTTTTTCAGATAAAGAAAGATAGTGAGATATATTTTTTGGTTATATGTGAGCCCTTTTGTTTGATAAAAATTAAAAATTTTGGGTAGCTGAATTTACTTTTAAGGATTGAGGGAAAACGATCCCCAAAAGCATTTTCCCAACCTCCTTTTTAGAATGCCCAAGGGGGGAAAAGACCATTCATGGTTTCCGTCAAAAAAAGGGACATCAGGCGTCGACAAAGTTTAATTGCCCTTTTTTTGCCCTTTGTTATCTTTTTTGTGCGTGTTAACTATCTTCTCGCGTTGAACAAAGGGGGCCCAAAAAAATTGTCGGTCTGACGGGAAAACCCTGGCAACCCTTTTCAAAAGTATTTACCCTATGTTTTAAAAATTTTTAACCATGGTTAATATCATAAATTTATTAGAATTGAAATTTTCCCGGGGGTTTTGGAAAAAATTCTCCTTTAAAAGCGATTGCAAAAAATTCGAAAAGGGGGGGTTTCCCCCTTCAGCCCTCCCTTCAAAAAATTCAAAAGGGCCACTTTTGGGAGTCGGCAAGCAATAAAACTGGATAAAATTCAAATAGATAGCCCAAAAAAAGGGTTTGAATTTTAAAAAGAGAATTTAAAAAAAAAATTTTCCAAAAAAAAGGGGTTTTTTAATTTTTTTCAAATTTTCCTTTTCAAAAGGCCCGGTGACAGAAAAATGGGGCGGGTTTTTTCTTTAAAATAACGTAAACCCTTTAAAGGTTTATTTCGAAAAAAAGTTTGTCTGTTTCTGGGAAGTTACAAAAAAGGGTTTTGTGAAAAAGCAAGAAAATTCCCAAAGAAAATTTTAAAGAACAGAATAACAAAATTTTTTTTTCAGGATCCTTGTTAGTAGTAATGAAACTTCCACCCAAACCCAAACCAAACCGGTGATATTTTGGATTCCCCAAAAAAGTCAATAGTGAAAAAAAACCAGTATATGTGGAGAGAAGAGGGCCCAGGGGGAGGGGGGGGGGTCAATAAAGAAATGGGTGCCCACGGCGCAAAACCGGGGCCCGGCCCACCACCCTTACCCACCCTTTAATCACACACAGGTCAGACAAAAAACAGCACACTAACACATTTTTAAACAATCACCCCACCCCTTTTTTAAATTTCACACCCACTTATGGCGCCCCCAAACTCGGCAAAAACCAAAACTGCACAAAAAGTACCCCCAATTCCCGCAGACTCCCCCTACTCTATGAAAAGACCGGGAAAACCCCTTTAACCAAACCCTAAAAACACCATTGCGGTAAAAAAATGGGCCCTTTGGGGACACACGATAGCCCGCACCGGGTGCCCTAATTTCCCTAGGGACAGGAAATTTCCCCCAAGGGACTCTAATCTCTTGACTATTTGCCCACCACCCACACCTCTCCCCAGGACTCGCCCCTTTCTTTTGACCCGGCCCACTCCCCCAAACTGGTCGCTGCGCCCCCAAAGGGGGGCCAAACGACAAGTACCCAAATGTGTTGGCCACAAAAGCCCCAAAAAAGGAGGAAAGTAGCTAAAAACCCCAAACCCAAATGCCTAACACAAAACCCCCCCTTTAACCCCAAACCGGGACCACCCCCCCCCGGGCCCGGGAAAAAGCCCCCAAAGTCCTGGGGTCGTTTTGAAAGGGGCCCCCTTTCAAAAGGCTGAAAAACCCTCCCCGGAAGACCTGAAACCCCGGGCCCGCTGTCCCGGGGCCCCTCCTCCGCGGGCCGACACCCTCCCCGAAGACTCTCCCCAAAGGGCGCTGACCGGGGCCCTCCCCCCAGTCTGACCCCCTCCCCGCTTTGGGCACAAACCCCCAAAAGCACACACACCAAACCCCCTCTCGGGGGGTTTCCGGGGGCCCCGTAGGAAACCCCTCCTCCTCAGAAGGCCCCCGCCGGACCCCAAAAGGGGAAAAAAAGCCGGGTGCCAGCGCCCTCCACAGGACGCCGAACAGGGAAACGAGGAACCTTCCCGGGAAAGAACTCCCCGGAAAAGAGCACCGGTAGTGGAGGAAGTGCCCCACAAAAAGGCAGACGGCCTGGGTGGTCCCCTTTTCCCCGGGAAAAACAAAAAAAAAGGGAAACTGGAAAGGGGCCGGCTCAACTGCCGGCACGCGGCAGTAGACGGGCGGGGGTCTGGCCCCGCCTCGGGAAGGGAACAGGATCCCCTTCTACACAACTGTAGGCCACTACTGTAGTTTTTGGTACTCCCCCGAGCCCCTTTCAAGGCACATAGGCTATTTGGGTTTAAAGTTTTAAACTCCCATCTCCCTTTGGGCCTACTTCCCACTGGGGGCATGAGAGTGACCCCTTTTAATTTTCGAACCATCCCCCCAACCCGTACTCCCCTTTGGGGGTTATCAGCCCAAATCTCCTCCCAACCCATAAAACAGGGGTTTAAAAAAATTTTCTCCCGAGCCCATCCACGCTTTTTACATATAAATTATAAATTTAAACACCCAATTCTGGGAGAAATAAACCAATCTAAGCGACCCAAACACGCCCCAAAAGGGGCCCCCTTGGGACAAAAAAAAAAATAATCTGGGAAATGGCCAATTTCAAAAGGGAAAAATTGCTCCATACAATACCAGTAGAAATTTCACATCTCTCAGAGAAAAAAAAAAAACAAAAAAAATTTTTTAATTTTTAGCGGTTCACAGTTCCAGCTTGTTCACAAAAGAAATCGGCTACGACCCCACAATCCTTCACATTATTACCCTTCTTTGCACTGTCAAATTATAATCATATTTTCCAAAACCAACATGATTTTTTTCGCCAAAATTTCCTTTCCCACCCACCTCACTCTCAGGTCATCCCCTTGTCGGGATCCCCCCGGGGTTAACCCTTGTCATTTCAACACAACCACATTCATACAATATTACATGTCCCACATCATCCTTTTCATCCTATCGACTGCAAAGGGACACGTCTTAAACCCCTTTTCCCTTCTTTCCGACTCCCAAAAATTTCCCATAACTGGGCGGGCCTCCCCACAAAACCTAAAAATATCTTTCCCCAAACCCCGTTCGGTCACAAAAACATACTTTCCCTGAATGGGGGGGGACGATGTCACTTGTGTTAAAAAAATTTTCTACCCTGGGGAAACTCACTGTCCGTCCCAAAAAAGCAAAACGTCACAGATACAGCCCCGCACGCGTACAACCCGCCGTCGAAAACCAGGGATTTCGTAACGAAAGGAAAAAGCCCCAATATAATTGAATAGTCCCGCCCGTACCCCAGTAAAACCACCCCAAACCAAAAATTTGGGGCCCTTAAAAGCCCCCTAAACACATTTAAACCCGGGGATTCCAATGCTTTGCCGGTCAACCCCGGAAATCTTTAAATTTCAATTTAAAAACAAATTTTTTTAACTTTTTTACGATAAAATTTGAGCACAATCCCTTTATGATTTCCCCCCAGACACATCCGAAAACCCGACTCATTAAAGAAACCCCAACAAAAAACAACTTCGTATTACCTTCTCATTGAACACACGGAAATTTTAAAATACTAACCACAAACAAAAATCTACATCAACCCCCCACAACGGTTATTATATCGAAACCCCCATTGTCTATCCAAATTTTCCCGAAAAATCGAAATCAGGAACCACTATGTAAAATTACTTTCAGAATATACCGAAAAGAGGTAACAACCCCAAACGGCTACAACAAATTCCAAATCACGGAACCAAACCCAAAAACTTACCAGACAATAAATAAACGCAACGAACACATTAAAAACTAATGCAACAATTTAGACAACTACAGTTTTAACTCGCCAAAAATAAAAAACAACACAACGAACTAAAAACACAACGAACCTAACAGATCACCAACCTTTCCCCTTTCAGACATCAACCACACCAGTTCTGCAAAGGCTGACATTTCCCGCCAACGAGGACGACACCGGGCTCAAACCCCAGGCCAAAAAAGGGGACCCCAAAACCCCAAAGAGGACCAGGCCCTAAAATAAATAATCGGTTTACTCTTTAAAAACAAAGGCGCTGCCGCCCACCAAAAAAGGGGGTTTCGTCCCCCTCCCCCAAAACAAACCCGGGGCCGAAGTGAAGCTTTCCCCAAAAAAATTCCGCCCTGGTCGGGGAAACAACGAACTCTACTCACCAAAACAAAAAAAACGAATTTGGGCAAGCAGTGTACCCTCCGCAGAGCGAAAAACGCCTGACCAACGGGCAAATTATTGCTTTGTGCCCCAAAAAAACACGACAATTTAAACCCCCACAACTCACAGACATGAAAAACAACAACAACAACCGATATCCGCCCCCCTTCTCTGGGGATGTAAAACCAAAATAGCAAAAAAGGGGAACAATCCGGGGAAAGAAAAACCCCCTCCTCCACCACTTCCCTTTAAAAAAAGAAAAACTGGGGGCAAAAATAAATTTTTTTCCCACTTCACCTGCCCCCCACCTACCTAACCTTTCTACCTAACCCCGAAGGGGAAATTAAACCCAAAACCCCAGGCCCCAACTAAACCCCAGTCCACCCCGCCGCCCCGCGCACGTGCACACACAACACACACACAACACACACACACCCACAAAAACCCACACACAAGCCCCACATACATTCACGCTCGACGCTCTCAAACTTTTTAAAAAAAAACCCCTACTCTTAAACAAAATGGGCGTTCCCCGATTTAGGGCCGGATCGGGTGACACACCCCCCGCCCAAGTTTTAACTACAGGTTTTAAAACCCAAAAACAACTTCTCCCCCTCGATCGGCGTTTTAGGGAAAAACCACACCTAAACCCAAACAATCCAAAACCCCCTCACTCCCCCGTCCTACGTTACTTTTGATGCAAATCCCCCAAAAATTACTTTCCCCAAAAAAATTAAAAAATTTAAATTTCATCAACAACCACAGGGTTTCATTAAACAAAAATGGACTAACTCTGCCTCACACGAAACCCTTTTTGCAGGACTTTTGGGCAGCCGTTACACTAAAGCACTTACATATCAATTTCATAACCGAGGGTGCCGGCTAAAGCAACGACCGCTGTGCGACACCTGCTACAACCAAAACCCCACCCTCAGTAACACTTGCTAAAGGAAAATTCTCTTCCCAAGACACATCTAGCTTTAATAATGACAACCTTCCCAAAGACAAAGGTTAATGGAACTTACAGGCGCCCGGGGCTCTCCCCTCTTCCCCTTTTTCCTTCTCCTATCCCCTCTCCCCTCTCTTCCTCTTCTCTCTCCCTCTAAGGCAAGCGACTCAAGAAGTCTGCCGCCACATTGTCCTTTTCCAGACCCCGCCTCACCGTAAACTGGAAAGCCTTTCGGCTGCAGTGCCCAACCCTTTTGATCCCCCACTGTCTCTTGAAACCCAAAAGCAAACTTCTTGGGGTTTTGCCGTCAATCAAAATGCCCCCTTGTAACCCGCAAGCTGCCGTTTCCCCCAAATTCTCCTTTGCCCAACTTTCACTTTTTAGCTATTTTGGGGGCCCTTTGGTTGACGACGTTTCTCTTTTAGCTGTGCAGAGCTTTGCCCCTTGGGGTTTCCCCAAACCCCCGATCTCCCCATTTTTCGAAAGGGCCCCCCCCCATTTTGTGGGATCCTTACAAGGGGAACTCTTTAGGGCTCTTCCCTTAAACCACTGTTAAAGCTGAAAACTGGACGCATGACTTGGGAAAATACCGACGAATGTCACAAGCATGCCCCTTTCCAATAGAAATGGCGACCCACCGTCCTTGGTTCGGGTGGTACCTTAAAATGTCCAGACATGGGTAAATCGTGGCCCCAGCTTTAACACCGTGGTCCGTAGTTCTGCTTGGGGCGCAAAAATTGACTCGCTACGTCCTTGGGGGCCCCCAAAAACCGGGCCTAACCAGTTTAAAACCCGATTTCCACGTTCTCACTCTTTCCCAAAATTGGTGTGGAAGCCGGGCCCCCTTAAAAAAGCACTCCGACCTTCCCAACGTTTTATCCTGGTCCTGCATCTGAATTTAAATGCCCGGGGATAGAGGGTTCAAAAGAATTTCCCCGAAGGGCAGTGGTACGGGTTTTTTGGGTGCCCCCCTTTGGGTTTGCTGCGCGCGTGTCCCGCCCTGCCCCTAATAACGCCCGGGGGGCTGCGTTTACCCGGGGACACGTTTTCCAACCGGGATTCCTACTCCTTTTGCGAAGTTTCCCATCAGGACTTTCCCGCACAAGGGCCCCATTCAAAGAAAGAAAACCCCCAACCTTTCCCCGCGATGGGAAAGGTGACTTCAAATCTTTCTACCCCCCAAAAGGGGAAACACAGACCGCCCCTTTGGGTTCAGCCCAAAACTATGGGACTGCCCCTCCTGTGTCCAAACTGCCGGTACTAACCCCCTTGGGCCAAATACGGTGTGGCCGGCACCAGTGTCCCGTAACCCATTGGCCGGGGACCCGGTTAACTTCTACGAAGCCCCGCAGGCTCGAACCCCCTGCTCAGCCAAGGGCGACACAACGTGGGACTTCTCGACTTGGGGCTTGGCACAACAATGAACAGCTCCCAAATTGGGGACCCGGGCATTTTCCTAGCGATTTGGCCTGGCCCTTTTTGGGAGTTGAAAAAAAAACCCATTTTTCGATTAAAGGGCCCTTCTGATCTCCTGTTCAGTCTGTGTGCTTGCCCCTTTGGGTTGGGGCCTCCCTGCGGCTGGCCCCCCTGCTGTTTCCGTGTAAAAAAAACCCCGGTTGGGTTTTGGGTTTAACCCGGTTCGGTTTTTGTCTCGCCCTTTCCCCCCCATCCTTTTTGGCCCCCTGCCAAAAAAAGTTTGCTTTGTTGCAAGTTGTTTTAAAAAGTTTTTTTCCCGGGGAAATTTTATTCCGGGGCCTCGATCGGGGAACCTTTGGAGGGCAATAGCTTAAAAAACGTTTCCCGGAACAGCAATCCTTTTAAAGGTTTCCCCGCCACACTCTCATCCTTCCCCTGCCGCCCCCAAAAAAGGGAAAAAAAACCGTTCATCTTTCCCCGCATCTGATTATTTATTTGGGGGGAAGAGGGTTTCAAATAAAATTTCGGGGATGTAGGTTTTGGCTGCCCCTGTTTTCCCCTTGTTTTGCCCCTAATAATTTTTGGGTTTAAAAGGACACTCCAACCGGACCCTTTCCCCTTTTGGAAGTTTGATAACTCCCCAAAAGGGGTTACCCCATGAAAAACTAAAAACCCCGGGTTTTAATATAATTCAATCTACAGAAAAAAACAAACCCACCTTTGGGAAGACAACATACGGTTAACCCTTTTGGGTTTTAAATTGCCGGTAAAACACAGGGAATTTCGGTTTCCACCATCCCAAACCCAATTGGCAAAAAGTGTTAACATTCAACGAAGAGAGGGTTACCTTGTAGAAGCGACAAATTTGGCTTTCAACGGGGCTGGTCCAACATGACCTCCAATTTATGGTCACCAGCATTATTAGGGATTGATCCTTCTTGCATTAAAAAAAACCCTATGTTCGATTTAGGCCACTGACCCTGTTACTTTAGGGGAGCCATTTTGTTACCTTTTCACGGGTCCTGCTTTTCCGTGTAAATAAAAATTATTTGGTTAAAATTGCTTTGGGGTTCCCATTATATTCGCCAAACAGAGCTTTTTGAAAGTTGATCCCATTTTTTGAATATTAAACTGTGTAAAAATATGAACATGCTAAAAAACGATCAGGCAGCAATTTAACGTTTAGAACTTACCTTCCCTCCCGCCAATGGGGAAAAACAGATTCATTTTTATTTTTGGGCCCAAAAAATTTTAACTCCCGAGTTACGAACAACAGGTTCCAAAAAAACAACTAGCCAAAAGGAAGCTAAACAGGTCGTTATTTTAATATTTCAAAACTGACAACCAATCCCCTTAAACCTATTAATGCAAAAATAAAATTGTGGGCCATTAGTTTTGCCCATGAAAATTTGTAACCTCAAATTGGCGAGAAGCCCCTAGCGTCCCCCCTAAAGGTCTAAGTTGGACAAGACGTCCTCCCCCCAAAAACGTTTTAAAGGAAGCTTCACTAAAGTTCATTCTTAGATTATTGCCTTTTCCCAAATTTTGTTCTCCCTTTTTGAGAAATGGCTGCGTGCTTGAGCCCTAGGGGTTTCCCTTTTCCTCCATTTTTTAGCCGTTCTTTTCCAAGCTTCGTGTTTCTCATCTTCGATCTTTTTAACGTTACTCTAGCACGCAATTTTTCTTATTTTCCTTCACCAGCCCCCTTTGTAACTTAAATCCTTTAACCTTTGCTTTAATTTATTTTTCTTCCCCTTTTTTATCTGTTCCCTGACACTTTTTTTTTCTTTTTACTAATTTACCCCCTCATTTCATTTTGGGCCCATTTTTTTCCCATTTTTCCTTCATTTCAAAGTTCGTTATATTTTCCCCTTTTATTTCTTCTGCACCACCCCCCCGGTTTTTCCCCTTATCCCAATTTTTTTGCCTCATTTTTTCCCCATCAGCCCAATTTTTTCCTGGGCCTAACATTTTAAAATGAGTAAAAAGGGCCCCTAATCTCAAGTCATCATAAAATAAAAATAGTTCAAACCTCCAAATGGCACGAAAACATAGAATGGGACATATTTTGTTCAACTTTACTTTTTGACCCCAAAAAATTGAAAGAAGGCCCTCCCCTTTCTTAAGTCTTTCAAGGACAACATCGTAATCAAATAAAGCGTTTTGGACCATTTCACCCCAACCGAAATCTTTTTAAAGAGTTTCTCTTCGTTCTTCCACGCCTAATTGGCCTTCACATTATTTTAAAATTTTCTTTTAAAAGATTGTCCAGGGCTTTTTTTTTCCCATTGGAGGTTCCTTTAGCTGAAAACTTGATTTTTACATCTTATTCTTTTTCGCTTACTTAGTATTAAGCTACACCACTTTATTTTCTTATTATTTCCTTACAAACCCTTATATTATCTTAAACTTTTAACCTTTTTTTTCGATCTTTTTGCTTATTGTCACTACAGTTTTTTTCTGTTTTCTATGGAAAACCGACTTTTGTCATCCATGTTAAACTTTTGTAAAACCCTCTTGTCTTATTTACAGCTGTTTGGGGAAAAAAAATTTTTCCTCCCTATTACCGTATCTTATAATTTGCCCAAAAGGTTCTTTCTCCCAACCTTAATGAAAAAAGCCCACGAGTTTAATTGACAATTTGCATTTTAGTTAATCCTACATAACTGAGCGGTGAGAAACTTTTCGGAGGACCCCCCAAACTAAAATGGTTTTCCCAAAGGCAAATTTAAAAGGCCTTTTCCCAAACTGGTTTTCAGTAAACCTCTGGATAAGTATGTTGGATTAAAAAATTACCCAGAAAAGCTTTAGCTTAAGCCGTGTTTTAACACAAAAAAGCCCCACCATTAAGAATACGTGAAATGATTTTATTGAAACGAAAGGGAGAGGGTTTAAGCCAAAAACTAAGTCCACAAGTCAAATATTTAAAGACCACACAAGTAGTAAATACATTGAAACCTATAAATTACCATCTAACCCAAAAAAAACCCAAACCCCTTCGGTACTCAAAAGTGAAGTTTAGTCCCGGGCAGCCCGTTCCCCCCCCAACCCCGTTGGACCCCCCCCAAAAAACGCATTTTTCCCCCCCCCCCCGGGTCCTTTTAACCCCCTTTGAAACCCGGGGGTGGTTTCCCCCGCCCCTGGGTTACACCCCTTAACCCCAAAAAAACCAACAACCCAAAACAGGGGGGTCCCCTTATAAGGGGAAAACACATGTGGGGGAACAAAAACCCCTTTTAAACCCTCCCCCCTACCCGGGGTAATCATCCATTAAAACCCACCAAATTTTTGCCATTCAAAAAAATTCCTGGAGGAACCCTTCCCCCCTCCCCCCAACCAAAAAAACCCCCAAAAAACAAAAAAACCCCCTTAAAAAAAGGGAAAAAGGGAAAAAACCCAACTTAGGCAAACTTTGCATAAGCCCCCCCCGTCCCGTCCTGTTTCTGGCTTTGATCCACCCCCGCATCCTGGTCAAATAACCATAGGTGTTGGTATCCGCCGTATATAGGGCCTGTGGATCCCAAGGCACTAACGGCGTTCGTACTGCGGTAAGGGCTCGGTTGTGTTTAGACATTAGGGTACCCCCTACCACCACAGAACTAGCAACGGACAGTGACGATCTGTAGCGCAACTGAGAGGTACCTGACTACGCACTACCCCTGAAGCAACTCAGCACAAGTAACAAATACTTCCTCAATGAGTCGACGCACCAAGCATAAGTAACTCCACCCACACTTGTGTAACCTCATACATTACCCCATGGCTTTTCCAACCCATATAAAGCAACCAATGCCACATTCTGGTCACTAACAGAACCACGTGACCACCGTGTGTCCACCGTCCACTGTGCATCGCACCATTGTTACTCACAGTCTCAGGACCTCACTGTCCCTCGGTAAGGCCACACCTACACGATCACAGTGCACTTGACACCCTCCCCCCCCCCCCCCACCCCCAAAGTCCAGTTGCACTCACAAAGCACTACCTATGCCACAACACTGCGCACCACAGCTCGAGCTTTTTCCACACACAGTCCACCTGGGCTTACACTGCCGCTTAATCCCCACAGGATATCCGATCACACAGCTTGCACAGACACGGGCCCGGGTACACTCTACCTACACACTGGGGTTATACACATGTAAGGGACACAAAAGACACCTGGGACCCTCCGGCTCCCTCACCTACGACTGTTACTGGAGTAATCACTCACACTTCCAACAACCACACAAAGTTAATATAGACCATTCAACCTCACTTCAACTCGTAGCGCTAACCCGATTCACACCAACACAAGTGCCCCTTCGCCAATGCCAATAGAGAAACCTGGACCTGAAGAGAACAGGACACTACGTTACCACCACCCAGGGGTACTGGGTAACGCTCTCCACCAACCACCCACTTACATTCACACACGTACACACCGGACACAACACCCACACCCCCCTCTACCTCCCTTCTAGCTACCTGATCCACCTACACAGAACCACCTAAGTAACCCCGCACCTCCACCAAAAGTGGCACGGTCGCTAAGCGACGGCCCTACCAGCCCTTGAACCCACGCCTAGTCACACACTAGTTCAGACAACATATTAATCAGACACTAACCACATTTAGTAACAATCACTTCACCGCTTCTATATTTCACACACACTCTATGGCGCCACCACTCGCGAACATCCATCAACTGCACGACGAAGTATCCCCAAATCCCGCTCGACTTCCACCCTAGGCTCTAACTGTACTTACCTGAAGAAACCCTAACCTAACCTGAAACACCATTGCCGGTATTCACTTGTGACCTTTGGACAACAGCGATAAGCCCGCACACGTGGTGCTAACAACTAGGTGACAAGGATTTACCCAATGGACTCTAATCTCTTGACTACTGCTTATGACCACGCCACACACTACACCCAGGACTCGCCCTATCTCTTATTGTGACACCGGACCACATACCAAACTGGTCGCTGCGTCCCTAATTGGTGGCAACGACAATTTCCCAACACTGTGTCTGGGCCACTAACGGATCCTATAAAAAAGGAGAGGCATTAGCTATACACCCCTAACTCCTACTTGCCTAACACTACACCCCTTCTACCACATAACACGGGACCTACCCCTCCCCTGCCCGAAAGCACCAGTCCCTCGGCGCTGTACGTGGCCCCTCACAGGCTGACAACTCCCCGAAGAACTCTGCACACCGCGCTGACGTTGGCTCCTCTCCCTCCGCGGGCCGACACCCTCCCCTAAGACTCTGCCTCCTGCTCTGACCGTGCCTTTCCCGCAGTCTACATCCTCCCTCCCTCACCGCGAAGGTTCACGAACCCCTAACTCACACACACCAGACGCCCTCAACGACGGACCCGGGGCTCGTATACGCCTCCTCCACAGAAGTCCCCCCGGACACCAAGGGTGAAAAAATCCTGGTGCAGCGCCTCTGCTACGACAGGAACCCTGAACAGTGGACGAGAACCACGTGCCAGCTCGCGGATCACAAAACTCCCCTTGCAACGCACGCACCGAGGTACTGGAGCGAGAGCATTCCGGCACCCAACACAGCGAATGCACGAGCTTACCGATATGCCAGGGAGATTCTACCCTTCTCCCGAGAAAAACAACAGAGTCACTGGAAAGCGCCGCACAACTGCCGGCTACCGGCAAGTAGACTGCGGTGGTCAGAGGCGCCCCAGCCTCAGGACGTAAACGAGGAATACCCTGCTGACACAAACACCATCAATTACAGTGTCCACTACTGAGTATGCAAACCTACACAACCGAGTATCATCAAGAAGTCACATCTACAGGCTACTTCGGACATCGACATGCTTTAAACCTCACCTCTCCCCTTTTCTAACTTCCCCAACTTCGGAGCCAATTGAAGTTGACATCCCTTAATTTCGAACACATCCCCCCATACCCGTCAACTCATGCGTTGCGGTATAATCAGACAATCTCTCCTGCTCAACCCTTACAACAGCGGTAAAAAACAATAATCACCCTGAGCCCATCCCACTCTATTACATATGAAATTAAGAATCACAATATGCACCCAATCTCTCTGAGCAATAACCCAATCTAACGAATCCAAGAGCACGCCGCACTAACAGAAAAATCAGATACTTCCCATGTGAGGCCCCCCTTAGGTACATACTAAAATACCTCTACAGGAAAATGGCCCATATTTACACAAGGAAAAGTCAACTCCAAACACTAACCATCTACGAGAATACACATCTCTCATAGAAAAAAACAAAACAAAAAAACTAATTATAATATTTATAGCGGTTCACAGTTACCAAGCATGATTCACCAGAACAAGAGAACTCGGCTCCAGCCAAAAATCCCATACAACAATATTACCCTAACTTTGCACTGTCAATTAAAATCATATACTCAACAACCCAACATATAATTTTCGCCAAAATTTCCATCCAGCCACCGTACTCATCCTCCTGCAGGTCATCTCTTGTCAGATAAACCATACGCTCTAATCCCCAATGTCAATGTCAACACAATACCACACTTCATACAATATTACATGCAGCACATCACTCTCCGATATTCAACTCCTATCGACTTTCGCAAAGCTAACTCTACTTTAAACTCTTACCTTCCCTTCTTTCCCGACTACCAAAATTCATACTGGGCTCCTACCCCACAACCAAAGATATCTTTCTCCAACCCCATATCTGTCCACAAACACATACATCCCCTGAATTGTGACGACAGTCACTTGTTTATACAAAAAACTACTACCCAATGGACTCACTGGACCAGCGTATACAAATTGCCAACGTACACAGAAAACAGAGTCCGCACGCGATAGCGAGACGGCACTCGTTCTATACCATGACTCGGTAAACGAGAAAGATAGAAAGACACCAATATAATTGACATTAGTCCCGACCGTACCTCCCAGTATCTAAACCACTCGACCACAAATTGGCGACCTTAGCCCACAACCTACAGTTAACCGATTCCCAATGCTGTGCAGCGTTCAACTACCGCAGATCGTTAATCAATTTCAACGTAACTATTGTACTATATACGACTTGAAATGGAGCACAATCCATCTTTATGAATCACACCAGCAGACAACATCCGCCACCCCTGACGTCATTATGATCCTCACAAAAAGCAGACATCGATATTAACCCCAAATTCTTCAATGAACACACGAAATTAACAAACAAACCACAAACAATATCTACATCACCGCCCATCAACGGTTATTATATCGAACCCTACAAATCTGTACCTAGTCCAGAAACAACAGAACAGTCCTGAGAAAATCGAACATCCATGAGACCACTAAATGTACATTACTTACAAATATACCGAAAAAGAGGTAACAACACAAACCGCGACAACACAAAAAAAATTCCAAATCTCACGGAACCAAGACAACATCATACCTATTGACCACCGAGTATAGCACGCAACGAACACATACAACTAATTCGCCACATGAGAACAACTACAGTTCAACTCGCCATAATACCAAGACAAAAGCACAAAGAACTACAACACACATCGTACCTAACTAATCAACACCTGGACATACCCAGACCTGATCAACCACAGCATAGTTCTGCCAAACAGGCTGACAAGTAGCTGCCATACGATGACTACTACCGACAGCATCACAGGCCGAAGTGGGCACCCAAAACCCCTACAGGATACCTGGCCCTAACTATAATGACTCGAAGTCATTCCACTACAAAAAACTAGACGGACGCTGACCCTAAGACGAAGCCAGCACCACACAACCGGGCGTGTACGAGCGATCCCACACTCGTACCTCTCACGACGAACAACCCATTGACCGAAGTGAAGAGTCATACCCCATACAGCATTTCCGCCCAAGGAGTCAGGAATCCGCGAACGCCTAACTCCACCGCTACCACACAAATACAAACGATTGGTCATAGCAGCAGGTGTATCCCACCCCAGAGCTGTACACGCCTGACCAACGTACTATAATATATTGCTCGTGCATACAACACGACAAGATTACCACGCACAATCACAGACTTGACACACAACAACAACCAGATATCCGCCCCGCCTTACTCTGTTGTAGAACCAATAGCAAAAGGGTAACAACAATCGGGAACGAAACCAACCACTCCACCTACCACGTAAACCTCCACTCACACATGGGGAGTACACATGTCACAAAAGAAATTACTCGCTTCGATGCACCTACATCACCTTCCCCCCCTACCTAGCCAAACCTTACACCATCCCCGAGAACTAAGCTCAACCCAGCTAACTATAACCCGAGTCCACCCCCTCTCGCCGCGCGCACGATGACACACACACAGCATCTCCACAGCAGATTCTTGTTATGGACACACACACACACACACACACACACACACACAAGCACACAAACATGCACCACGCACGCTCTCAATCTCGAAACCACCACTATCTCTTAACAAAACACATGACGACTATAGCTGAATTAATAGTCCGCGACGGTGAAAATAGCTAACATAATATAAACCGAATTTCAACAGCCTACAACTTTGTATCAAGTTTTTAAAACCGCGTTATATACATCACTAACTCATAACTCAACATCTTACGCATTGCCACATTCTAAAATGTTGGTTCATCATTGAGTTAGGAAGAGAATATAACCCACTGATAACTATAGGATCAGTGGCATGGTGCAACTAACTAATATTGTTTATGAAAGAGCAAAGAGATAGAGAGAGATAGCTCAAAACATGCATATAATGCTGCTACTTCTCTGCAATTTTTCGAGCATAAAAAGAGTACAGGGAATAAGAAGTGAGCCTGCTAAAACTGAAATCCAGTATGACAAATCTACAGTATATTCTCTAGCACGTGAAAGAGACAGACAGACAGAGACGATTACAGATTCTTTTACCGCTGTGCACCCACCAATGAGCGAACAGGTCAGACGCATCGTGAGACAAATAGTTGACTCCAGAGCGAGAGAAAGTTCATGCCAACAACAACTGCCAGCGGAGTACTTCGCCTGCGACATGTTACCTTCAAGTTCAGAGACGACCGAGTCACAGCATCATGGTCCAACTTATAAGTGTCTGTACAACACGTTCGTCCTCCTAAACATTAAGAATATAGATTATGATACCCTTCACGCACACAGTAAAACCGTATGTGATCATTTTGTCTTGCGTGGTTTGTATAATCTCTGCTTCTACCTCTCTCTGTTTAAACTATTTTTTGTTGATCTCCTTTACTCAGCATCCGGAAACACGCGACTTCTGTAATCTATCAAACCATGTCGAGTGCAGGAATCCGCAAACAGCATGATCTCTTTCCCTCTGCACAGCGTTTTGTCTCCAAGAAAACTCTGTGTCATAATTATTTTTTTTTCACGCCAATTACTTGTACTTCTAACAAACGATGATAAGTGACAATCATAAACCTGAATCTTCAAGTGCGTTTCCCATGTATGATATTCTTCACAGGTGACTCAAACTGTCCGTGTGAATTATCCATCGACTCAAACTGAATCCAGTGTGATTTTCAGTTGCGACTCAAATTGTCCCTTGAAAGGTTATTTACATTATGACTCTAACGCGCTCTGTTTTGGTTTAGTTTTTTTCATGATGACTCGACCGTTCCTGGTTTATTAATTATCAGTCTGACTCAATGTCCTTTAGTGGATAGTATCGAAGTGGACTCCACAGTCCTTTGTGGTCATTTTCAGGTTGACCGCAGCTGTTTCTATGTGGGTAATTTTCAGGTGACATCAACTGTCCCAATGTGTAATTTCAGGTGACTCCACTGTTACTTTGTGGTAAAATTCAGGTGACTCCACTGTTCTATTGTTGGTAATTTTCAGGTGACTCAAGCGACCCCGTCCTTTGTGTTAATTTTCTGTGACTCCACTGCCCTTTGTGTTATGTTTTGGTGACACAGCGTCCATGTGGTAATTTTTCCAGTTACTCAAACGTCCTTTGTTGGCAATTTTCGAGGTGACTCCCACTGTTTCTTTGTGGTATTATTCAGGTGACTTAAACAACGCATTGTGGCAATTTCAGGTGACCCTACTCTTACTTGGTGGTAATTTTCAGGTGACATCCACTGTTCTTTGTGGGTTAATTTTCAGGTGACTCCACTGTCCTTTTGAGGGGTAATTTTCCAGTAACTCCACTTGTTCTTGTGTGGTAATTTTCAGGTGAATCACCGTCCTTTGTGTTAATTTTTCAGGTGACCACCCACTGTTCTTTGTGGTAAATTTCAGGTGACCCAACTGTCCTTTGTGGTATTTTTCAGGTGACTCCACTGTTCTTTTGTTGTCATTATTCAGTGACTCAAACCGTCCCCTTTGTGTAATTTTCAGGTGACATCCACTGTTCTTGGAGGTAATTTTCAGGTGACTCCGATGATCTTTGTTGTAATTTTTCAGGTGATTTCAACTGTCCTTGTGGTAAATTTTCAGGTGACTTCCACTGTTCTTTGTGTAATTTTCATGTGACATCAACGCCTTTGGTGGTAATTTTCTGTGACTCCACTGACCTTTGTGGTACTTTTCCAGGTGACTCAATGTCCTTTTGTGGTTATGTTCAGGTGACTCATCTGTCCATTGCGTAATTTTTAGGTGACTCACTGACCTTTGTGGTTAATTTTCAGGTGCCTTAGCTTCCTTGTGGTACTTTTTCAGTGACTCAACCTGTACCTTTGTGGTTATGTATCAAATTACTCGAACTGTCCATTGTGGTAATTTTCAGGTCACTCCACTGTCCTTTGTGTACTTTCAGGTGACATTCGCAACCTTATGGTAATTTTCAGGTGACTCACCTGTCCTTTTGTGGTAAATTTTCAGTGTACATAAGTCCACTGTCCTTTGTGGTTATGTACAGGTGACTCAGAGCTTGACCATAGTTGGTAATTTCCAGGTGACTCAACCGTCCTTTGTATTAATTTTCAGTGACTCCACGTGTCATTTGTGTTAAATTTCAGGTGAGCTCATCCACTGCCCCTTTGGGTAATATATCACGTGTCTCACAGACCTTTTTTTGGTCACGTTCAGGTGACTCAGTAGTCCTTTGTGGTCACTCTCAGGTGACTCAGCAGTCCTTTGTGGTCACTTTCAGTGTCTCATTACCGAATCACCCTAGTCGTGGCCCCGACCTGATGGCGTACGGCAGACGATCCTCTGAGGTCGTAGGCGTTTTCTGTACTTAACAACAACCTCATCGATGATCTGAATCGATCATGGAATTTCAGCCGCATGGACACTCTGTAACACTGGGATCTGCCACATGTTGGTGTGTGTAATGTCTGGTGTGTGTGTGATGTGGGTGCGTTGTGTGTGAGTGTGTGTGTGTGTGTGGTGTGTATTTTGTGCTTCCTTGTTGCGGAGTATTGAGCATGAGTTTGTGCGTATCCCTGTGTATGAGTCTTGTGTGTGTGTGTGTGGGTAGGTCGTCTTGTCTGTGTGATGCATGGATGGTGTGAGCATGTGTAACTGTTTGTAAGGATAAGTACGTCTTGAGTTGTGTGAGCTCGATCGCTGTGTGTGTATTTTGCACATTATGTTTATGCTGTGTGCGTGCGAGAGGTGTGTATTGTACGCTGTGTGTACGAGTCGAGTGTTATTCAGCACACACGCTCGCCCGGCGCGTGTTGTGTGTGTTTGTTTCGATGAGTGTTGTGTGTGTGTTTGTGTGTGTGTGGTGGTGTGTGTTCGCAAAACAAACAATAAAGATTACTCATGTCAGAGCTCTGCAAGAGGAGTTTTGGCGGCTGGCTGAACGAGACCAATCCAGTATCTGATTTGCTGAGTACTACGCCCGCTTCTTCTTTGAACATTCGCACAGGTGAGTACAGCCTGACTGTCGACACTGACGTATGGATGCGAAGATGACGTGGACATGTTGAGTGGCGAACATGATGGTGATGCGAAGTGGGCAGCAGTTGCATGTTCCTCTTTTGGGTTGGCCATACTGTCGACCCGCTTTTGTGGCGCGTCTGTGGACTGTAGAACCGTGAGAGATGAGCAGCTGGTGTGTCTTTGTGGCCGTCTTTGGACTGATAGAAACCGTGAGAGGATCTGCTGATTGTGGCGTATTGGTGCCTGTCCTGTGACTGTAGAGCGTGAGAGAATGCTGCTGAGGGGTGGCTTTGGTGCCGTCTGTGACTGTAGAACCGTGAGAGATGCTGCTGAGTTTGGTTTTGGGGGGTTGAAAATCTGACGCATGGCGTGTGAGAAACAGTGAAGACTTGGGCTGGGCGAAGAGATACCCACATGACGGGTAGAAAGTGGAAGTGAGGAGGAGGAAGCCAGAAGTAAGAAAATAGGGGTTTGTGGTTCGATGACGGTTATAAAGATGAAACGGATAAATCTTTCAGTTTTGTGAAAAAGGACAACGCGTTTTTTGGGCAAACGGGCTCAAAAAGTTAAAGCGCGCCGGGTGAAAGAAAGAGGGTTTGATGGTGAAATGATGACGTGAAAATAATGTGTTTAACGAAATGTAATTGTTATTATGAAACCCTGGTTTGAGAACAAGCCTTTTGGCTTTTGCCAATAGTAGGGGGCAATAAATACGATGATAGCGATGACAATAACGTGGTGATGATAAAGGTGTGTTTAAGGAGGATTATGAGCGTAATGATATTATCATTTCACATTTTGGGAAATGGCAAATTTTTCTACATTACATGTTGGCGAAACAGTCAGCTGCTGATTCACAACCAGGAAAGAAGCCCCCAAAGCATCGAAAAAAAAAAACGTTTTTTAAAGAGTGGTGGCGATGTTAATAATGAAATGAAAATGGGCTATCTAGAATCTGTAAACTTTTCTCGACTTCGCTGTAGACACTTTGCCGGGTTTTTGACATAGCATGTTTGTTTTTGATGATGAATGGTAAATGAGTGTAAATGATGAATGTAATGAGCTGAAATGATGACAAAAGGTTTTAGATGTTTATCTCGTCCTCAAGAGAAAAAAAACAGTGGGTGTGTAGTTGTGTGTGTGTTGTTGTGTGTGGGGTGTGTGGGGTGCTGGGGGTTGTGCTGGCGTGCGTGCTTTTCTGTGCTGTGCTTTTCTCTTTTTGATTATTTTTCATTTCCCCGGGAGTGCGCGAATGTTAACGCCGACATAATGTGTACATCCTTCATAGATGCCATGCGTGACAGGGCGTGCCTGACCCCTTTCGGGCTGATTACAGGAAATTCGACGTGTGCTAAAGAAAAAAACCTCCGCCAGAAGGGCCATTCTGCTGTTCACGAAATTTTTTGCGGGAAACAAAACAGAACCTCAATCTTTTTGAATAACGTATTAAAAGATTTTTGACAAATGCCTTCAACCTAAATTTTTTCAAAAATGCAGTTTTCCATCCGCCTTTTACTGTTTCATTTGGATTACATGAAATTATGGTCAAGGGGGTTTCATCATTTCTGTCATTTCTGAGAGATATTACCAGGGGAAAAAGAACTCAATAAAGACCTTCACAGCAGTAATCCTCAGAAAAAAACCCCTCCCCTTTCCCATCCCTTTATCCCCCCTCCAGGTGATGTTTCGCCCTGATCCTTTTAAACCCGAGGGTGCCGGGGGTGCATCATGGGCACACTTTATAGGGGCTCTTCGATGCCAGAAATATGGCGCTCCCAACTCAACCTGCACTTCCTTAGGGGGTTCCGGCTTGCCCTATCACAAATTTTTCCACACGGGGACGGGGGCCTTTCTATTTGAGAATTTTTAACCTTGAAAAACCCATTTTTTTTTTCCCCAAAACTCTTTTAGCGCCCCCTTTCCTCTAGGTTTTTTTTTCCCTTGTTGAAATTTGAGACGTTTCAGAGAACATAGACTATGGACGTTCAGCTCCCCTCACCTCCTCATGCGAAAAGGCCCGCGGAAACAAATTTTTCAAGCTTTTGGAAACCGGCATATTTTTCTTTTGAGGGTTTTTTTTTTGTGGTGTGTTGGTGTGTGTGGTGTGGGGTTTTTGTGTGTGGTGTGGAGTTTCCCCATTCGCTTGCAAAGCACAGTGAATTTAACAGAATCATTTGGGCCTAATTAATTTTGAGCCGAATTTAAGAAGATAAGGGTTGCTCGTTTTTCGTTTTTATTGTCCCGAATGTTTTTTATCTTGCCCCAAAAAAAACCCTTAGAGGGAAAAGCGTCGTGTTTTGTCATGTATTTGTTTTTCCTGTTATCCGCGGGGTTTCTTTTTAAAAATTTTTTTGAAAGTTTTTCAAAAATTTTGTCTGATCACCTCCTTCAAACAACAAGGTTTTTGGGCATTCTTTTTCGCTCTCTCTTTTTCATCATTTTATCAAAAATAAGGTGTGAAAGATCTCTAATTTCTGTTACATTCTTCTTGGGTTAGCACCAAAATGAACTTTGCTGATTTTTTTTTCTGCTGTTTTCAACGGTACCTGAAAAACCTCTCATTTCCCCTTTTGAACCTCCCCCAATTCTCGGGTTGTGCAGGTGAAGCTGTGGATCACCTCAACGGCCACCCATCACCCCCAAAAGGATAGGGGGGAGGGCAAAAATTTCCCCCCGGGCACACCTGGCCACCAACCAGTATTCCCCCCCCGGAACCTCACCCTGGCGCATTCCCCCGGGCCTCCCGGGTAAAAAAACCAACGGATTTCAAGGGGAAGCGAAGGGAGAACGGGCTGGGGGGGTGGGGAGGCTGATCAAATTTTCGTTTGCTTTTCTCCGTATCGTGGGGGTTTTTTTTTTTACTGCCTCGATGTCCCCCCTCCCCCCCCTTTCCCTCCCCTCTCTTCTTTCCTCTCTCTCTCTCCTCTCCTCTCTCTCTCTCTCCCCCCGCGCGCGCCGCCGCCCGCGCACACATGTTTTTTAGCTGCGAACTTTTTCTTTGACTCCGGGGGACTTGCCTGACCAATTTTTTTTTTCCAGAAAAAAATTAAAACACTCACAGAAAGTCCATCAGACCCGAGCTATTACATCTTTTTTTAAGAGCGTTTAGTTGCTTCAGTTAAAAATTATTTTACCTTCCAATTCAAGCTACTTCTGTAATGCTAAAGTCAACGAGATTTATCAACAACGATAGCGGTTTTTTTTTCACATGAAAACCCAAAACGAAACTGGATAACCCGCGACAGCAGTGTTTTTCACATAAAAACCAACAATGGGGGATCAACCGCGACACATTCTTTTTTCACAAAAAGACCTAACAATCTGGATAACAGACACAGGTTCTTTTCACTAAAACCCCCAACAGTTTGGGGAAAAAACCGGACAGCAGGTTCTTTTTTCCCATACAAACCTAACAAATTTTTTGGATCAAAAACGACAGCGGTTTTCCCTTTTTCACATGACAAGCCAAACCCAAACAGCTTCACGCACTCTTACAGTTATCAAATTCATAGGGCAAGATGGGGGTCACCATCGACGACTGGGGGATTTAACCATTTTGCCTATTTAAAACCCCCACTAACCAACCCAACCTTCCCAACCATCTAACATTACTAACAAAAATAGGTACTTTGCCCATGAACATAATTACAGGGGCCAAAAAACCAAACAATGCTGCTTACACAAAAATATCGTAAGCCGTTATTTTTGAATTAGGGACTTAATTTTTTCATCATGGAAATAAGAGTTACCTTCTTGTTGTTATTTACTTTTTACGTCCCTGCCACAGTTAAATTTTTCTAAAACTAACAAAATTTTTTCTCCGAACCATACAGGGAGGTCGGATCCCCCTCAAACGGGGATATAACAAAAAATTTCCCCATGCCATACAGGTAGTGGGGATCACCATCAACAACGGGGATAAACTTTAACTTTTCTCCGATCCATACAGGTGGGTCGGGTCCCCATCAACAAGGTGGAATAACAAATTTTTCCCCGATGCCCCATCAGGGGGGTCGGGATCACCATCAACAGGGGTATAAACAAAATTTACCTTGGGGGCGGGATCCCCCCTCAAAACGGGGGGAATAACATTAACTTTCCCAAAAACCTACAGTAGGCGGATCACCATCAACTACGGGGACGAACCCTGAACCCCCCCCAAAGGGGCGGACGGGAGGGGCCCGAGGGGTCCGTAAACTTTACGGGGGTGTTCTCACCCCATCCTGGGGATGGGACACCCGGAGGTAAAGAGGGGGGCCTGGGAACCTGGCCGAAAAAGGGGGTTTAGTCCCCAGTCCCTGCCCCCTTCACCCAGCGGGAGAAAAGTCCGTCAAAGTGACGGGTTTTTAAGGAGGTCTCTGAAACCACCGCTGTAAACCTGCCCGAAATTGTTTTTCGTTTTCGCTGAAAAAGGGCCAATTTACCACGCTTAGAAAACCTGCTTCCCCCGGACAGAGTCGTCACCTAGAGGCTGGGCAAGGGGGGGGACGGATAAGTAGGTGGGGTTGGAAGGGGCGGTGTAGGCCATCGAAACATTAAAAGACCTCATATTCCTGGGAAGAATGGACCAAACTTTAAAGGCAATGCAGGGGCAGCAAGAACCCCTTTTAACTTGGGCTGGTCGAGGGGGCCAAAAGGAAATTTCTGTAACTTACATCACCCAACTAAAAAAGTGTGCGTAGAAAAAAACGGGGGGGTACATGTTCAA
>JAMYXO010002488.1:20000-22500 GCA_033310375.1 Conus canariensis | reverse complement strand
AAAAAAGGGGAATTTTGGGAAAACCAAAACCCTTTTAAAAATGGAAGTTGTAAGAATAGGTAAGAGGGGGGGAATGGATTAAAGGGTGTAATAGGTAGGTAGAAGGGAGTTGTTAAATGAAAGGTAGGAAATTTATAGGGATAATATTATAAAGTAGTTTGGGGTGGTAATAAGTTTTGTGTGGTAACGTGGTATAACAATAGGATGAT
The DNA here is from genome assembly GCA_033310375.1 of Conus canariensis. Classification (NCBI taxonomy): domain Eukaryota; kingdom Metazoa; phylum Mollusca; class Gastropoda; order Neogastropoda; family Conidae; genus Conus; species Conus canariensis. Next base: position 22,291 of record JAMYXO010002488.1, on the reverse strand, counting down.
GTTAAATGTGTGAAAGTGGTGGTTATGGGATTTTTGTGTATGATTATTAATGTATGATGTTGAGTAGGAGGGGTTGATAATCGTTTAGATAATTGGATTTATAGGTATTGATGAATTATGGGTAGGAAGGGTGTGGGTTTTATTAGTAATAGAGTGGTGGTTTGGGAGGTATGTATGGGGGGGATATGTAGGATGATGGAATTTTTTAATAGTTAGGGGAAGATTAATAGTTAATAGGTAAGTATTGACAATTCATGTTCGCAATAAGGTACATAGAGAGTGTGCTAATGGGGGGGGGGGGGGGGGGGGGGGGGGGGGGGGGGGGGGGGGGGGTGGGCGAAGCTGGATCGAAAACCGTGACATGCGCCTGTATTAGAGCAGTAGCACGGTCTAGGTGCACTTGGAACGGAATTGCACGTGGAACAACCGTGAGGGTTGGACAAAGGCGAACAAGCAATACAACTGACACAGCCACCGAGTGCTCGGCTGACAAAGTCCAATGCGCTCTGCCATGACTCCATAAGGATACCCTGACCATCCAGCGCTCGGTTGTCGTTTTCTGAACTTTGAATGCTGAAATGTGTATAGCAAATGGAATGAACTTATTTTGGGAATGTGTGTCGTATCATTGAGTTTTTGTGTGCTGACTAAAACTTTCGTTATTTGTAAGTTGATTTCGCGGCGCTCTTCACTGAGTATGTAACGTTTTAGTCTCCAGCAAGAAGCTAAAACCCAAGGCAGAACTACTTGGAAAACCAAACCAAATCGACAAAGCACCTTGAAAAAGAACGAACATTCTCATGAATATTCCGTGGGACGAATTCCAAACTCATGTCCCACTGCCAAGAACTGATGTGTTTAAATCCAGCTTATCTTGCAACAAGGCCTCCAAGATAGACGTCACCTCTAGAACCGATCGACGACATCTTTACGTACTTCTTAAAATCCAAACCAAACCAAAAACCCAAATCAAAGCAAACAAAACAAAACCAAACCGAAAGCAAAGCATAGCAAAACCAAAGCAAAGCAAAGCTAACCAACCAAATACAAACCTCAATCAAACAAACATTACCTACCCTACTCTATGTGCCGATGTTTTTTACAACACTCTTCTCTGTCTGTCTGTCGGTCTGTCTGGCTCTCTCGCCTCACTGGACTGTAGAATGCCAAACATTGGAAAGTCATATTCGATCAAGAACAGATTTGACGTGTACAAATTTACAGTTCCTCACATAAAGTCGGAATTTCCTTTAAGAACAAGCAGCTTCGAGTACTTGCACTAATTTCATTTGACTCTGAATTTAGGTATAGGCCTAATCGCTACATAAGAACTTAAGTTTCAATGACTTTGCTTTTTTCCCCGTTGTAAAAATCAGTGAAATATGAGGTTCACTTTTTTGCAGGCCAAACTTAATTAATGAATTCCTCCATTTGCATAAAAAAGGAAAATTTATAATCACCATGCATTTCCATTTTTGCAAATTTGATGCCATCACAGAATGTATATATACATACATACATTCACACAGCATATAAATATATATTGTTATATATAAATAGTATATAGTATATATTATATCTATATATATATCTTTCCAGTTAAGAGAACATTGCTTTCCTAATTGTTCGCATGTTGTCATTGTAAGATTCGTGATTCTGCTGGTCTTTATTAAAAATTTACCCTGTAATATTTCTCGCCCTTTTAATAACGGCTACGGCCTTAAATGATTGAAATCACCTCAATCTGAATCTCTCCTCTGTGCCTGGTTCAAAGCGTTTGTTCCATTTCTATCTCTACTGGTTTCACATCTTTCATTTTTTTCGTTATGTGACATCTGAGTTCCGCACCTTATACACTACCATTACCGCCATTGGTTGGTACGTGAGGAAGACCCTGCAGCGCATTGATTTCCTCCGCGGAACTACTTTATGTTTCCCTTCCGCGTCATGCGTGAAGAAGGGGTTGTAATGGTTTGCACGTGACTTTGCTCAAACGGGAGAGAGGAATCTCCTATTATAAAACTACAGACCAGACCCGACACACACCCAACACACACACCCACACTCACACACACACAAACACACACAAACACACAACACACACACAGCAGCGGCATACACACACACAACCGCGCGCGCGCTGCTGCATGACACGAGACACAAAACAGACACACACACACCACACACACACACACATACACAACACACACACAAACACTACACTCACACACGCAATGCTCACACACACACACACACACACACACACACACGACACACACACACACACAAAA
>JAMYXO010002488.1:0-17500 GCA_033310375.1 Conus canariensis | reverse complement strand
AACTTTATTCTTTTCTTCTGTTTTTATCGATTTAATACTCTTCTAATACTTTGGTCACAAAGACATTACCACTGGCTCCATTTCAGTAACCCTGAGAGTTCCACGGACGGTCTTTTTCAGTCATAGTTCCGTGCATTAGGCCTCTATGGTTCGTCCTAGAGTGGGGACTTTCCCTTCCTAGGTTACATGGTTGTACAAAAAAAAGTTATATGTGGTGGGTCCGTGCTGGTTGTCTGCATAGAAAGAAATGATTTAAATCCTCGGTCTGTCTGCAATGTTTCATTTCGCTGAATGGCTTTTGTCTGTCATCGGTCTCTTTCTACTGTGTATATTTTAGTACTCTACTCTTATCTCTCTCTCTCTTGTCTCTCTCTGTCTCTCGCTTTAGTCGGTCTGTCCCTTTCCGCGGGTAATTGTTAATACTCTTCTCTGCTGCTCTCCTCTCTCATCTCTCTCTCTGTCCACTCTCTCTCGTTCTCTCTCTGTATGAATCTAGGTACAACACACACACACACACACACACACACCCACACACACACACACACACACACACACTACCCAGTATATATAAATTAGAAATATATATAATGATAGGGATAGCCTACTCTTCTTTTCCAAAGATTCGTACATAACGTGTATTACAAATGTCTTTGTTTTTTTTTGTTTTTTACCGTAAAATCCATAAGTCCCTCAGCTTAAAATCTTACTCGAAGGATTCCATCCACTTAGATCGGTCGAAGTCTGCACAGATTCGAACTCCCAAAGGAGAACATTTCTGATGTGTGTCTCAGATGAGAATGGAACCCAAAGACCACTAAGTCAAGAGAGCAACGTGTTATCCACCAACAGCCCGTCTCCTCGTATTTTTTTTAATGGATGAAAATACTTTTCACGTGAAAAATGTAAAGCAGAGCCTTCCTCTTTATGGCAACTCCAACATAGACGTTACTGACATATCATCGCCCTGGTTCGAACAACGACGTTGTCCATTAACAATTATTAGACACGTGTGCCGTCATTGAGGCAACCGACTTTACAAGTCAGGGGAGGTAAACACGAGATCGGATTGCGGCGCCCAAGCACCTGACAAAAGCATAGGGAGAGAGACTTGCTCACGCACAACTGACCGCAGAAGTGAGGTCCGAAGACCTTGGACGGGTTTCAGATTGATGAAGTTGTGAGTGGAGGAGGCGTTTCTGATTAAACCATCGTTCCAAAGTGGGGCTTTTAATTTTCAGGGTGGCGAGTTTTGGTTGAACATACTCTGGAACGGGATAGTGGAGTGCTCTCCCGTCGCTCTTCCACTCTTTCAACTCTGTCTGCCGGTCTGCCTGCCTCCTGCCTGCCTGCCTGCCCTACATGTCCTGTCTGTCTGTCTCTCCGTCTGTCTGTCCTGGCTGATCCTCTGTCAATCTGTCTGTCTGTCTGTGTCTCTTTCTCCTAGCAATTCTCTCTCGCTCTCTCTCTCTCCTCTCCTCTCGTCTCTGTTTCTGTCTCTCTGGTCTCGTCTGTCTCGGTCTGTCTGTCTGTCTCTCAGCTCTCTCACTCGGTCTCTCGCTCTCTCTCTCTCTCTCTCTCTTTCGACTTCTGTCTGTCTGCGTGTCCGTTTCTTTCCGTTTGTCTTGTGGTCTTACGTTCTGTCGTCTCTCTCACTGTCTCCGAGCTGTCTGTCTGTCTGTCTCTCCGTCTGTCTATCTACCTTCCTTCTGTATGTCTCTCTTTCCGGTGTGTGTGTGTGTGTGTGATGTGGTTGTGTGTGTTGTGTGTGTTGTGTGGTGTTGTGTCCTGTCTTCCAATCCGCTGTCTGTCTGTCGTCTGTCGCGTCTGTCTGTCTCTCTCTCTCTCTCTCTCTCTCTCTCTCTGCTCTCTCCTGATTGCCAGTATTCTGGACTGAACCGATTCATAAGAAACCCCTTTCATCTCAACCAATTCCAGCACAGAATCCCAGCAGACCTGAGTTAACTGGAGAATTAGATTTGTAATCACGAAGGAATCGGTCTCTCCAAAGCTACTTGAGACTTTCACAGCGACCTAAATTGCTAAAGTAATTGATTAAAACAGGTCTTTTGTCAAATCTGTATCTAGTTTTTTTTCATTAATACTGCAGAGAGTTACTCCACCTAAAACACTCACACACAACACACACACACACACACACCACACACACTCACACACACACACACACATACCACGCACTCGGACGCACGCACGGCAGCACGCACGGCACGCACACACACACACACACACACACACACACCACACACACACACACACACACACACACACACACACACATCTTAGTCGGTTCGACTTCGAAAACAGTCACTTTAGATCAAACGCAGACTGCAGTACCAAAAAGGTATTTGAGCACAAACTTGACTGAAATGCCTCATCAGCCCTTTAATATAACACGATTCTCAATAATTCCTCTGGAACTGACTCTAATAAAGTATCCTATCCAAGAACTGAACTTCTTTACATCCAGGGGTATTTCTTCTGGTGGCTCCACCAGAGACCCTCACCCGGTTTGATCCTGACAACATTCTGTTATAGTACACTTTAAACTCACACACACACACACTACACACACACACACACACACACACTACACACACACACACACACACACGCTACGCCACGCACGCACACGCACCACGCACGCACGCACTCACGCACACACAAACACACTCACACACACACAAACACACATACACCCCTCAAAATCTCCCTCAAACTGCTACTAACCTGACCCACCGCATCTGTCGTTATCTTCTTAGCCTTCTCCCTGTCTCTGTCTCCTGGCTTCTCGGCCTCTCTCGTCTTGAGCCTGCTCTCTCTCTTTCTTTCTCTCTCTCTGCTCCCCCTCATCTCTCTCATATCTCTCTCTCGTCTCTCGCTCTCTTCTGATCCTTCTCTCTCTCTCTTCTTTCCACTCTCGCTGCTCGCCCCTATCCTCTCATATTCTCGCTCTCTCTCTGTGTCTTGATCCTTCTCATCTCCTCATTCTTTCTCTCTCTCTGATCCCCCATCTCTCTCATATTCTTCTTCTCTATCGTCGTCTCTCCTCCTCTCGTCTCTCTCTCTCTCACCTGTCTTGTTCCTGCTCTCTCTCTCGTTCTCTCGCTCTGCTACCCCCTATTCTCTCTCCTCACATTCTCTCTCTCTAGTCTCTCTCCTCAGTCTTCCTTCTCTCTCTACTCTTCTCTCTCTCTCGCATCTCTCTCTCTACTCTCTGAATTGTTTATCTGTTGGCTAACTGATGTCTTTCTTTTCTCTCTTGTTAACAACTTTATGTGTTTTTTTTTTCTGTTACGTGAAGCTGAGTTCCCCACGTATACGTCTTCATTTTCGGCACGTGGATGGACACCCTGAGGCTCTGACGCTGAAAAGTGACAATTTTTAGGGGTTCCCTCGCGTCTTGCGATAGGATAGTCCGTTCTGTTTCATGGCAAGTAAATCTGGTCCATCATAGTTTGAGGATTCTCACATTTACAGCAACGTCACACACACACACTACACACACACACACACACACACCCACACACACACACACACACTCACTCTCGCACACACACAACACACACACACTCACACCCACTCACAGAGTAAAAACATGTCAGTAGGGGATGGGGAGGCCGTAAAAATCGGTGAATAGTAGAGAAGTAAAGAGAAAAGAAGAGAGAAGAGAGAGATAGAAAGAGAGATAGAGAGAGAAGAGATGAGGGGCGGGGGGGGGAGGTGTAGGGTGTGAAAGAAGAGTAAACGTGTAAGTGTAGAGAGTTCAAAGGTCACATGAGGCCTCCCTTATCTCAGAGGTCCAGAACTCCCATATACCTAGGTTCTTCCATTTTATATCCTTCTTGTTGTTTTCTTTGATTTTTTTTTTCCATTCCCTTCGCCCTCTTTCTCATCACTCAACAACAACTGCCGTTATCATTATCAACAAGATAAACGACGGATCAAACACTGCCACCATTGTGTTGGGTGTGTCCTGAAATGAATAGCTTAAATGTGTGCTCCTATAATATTTACTGATGTCGTCTTGTCTAACACTCTTTGCTGTTTTCTTTCAGCTTTTCCTTACGCCACCCCCCCCCACTCCTCCCTTTTCCCACCCCTACGGATGTCCTGTCTTAGCCCCCTAAACGCTCTCACGACAAACATACAGACTCGGCGTTTCGATTAGTGAGACCCCACCCATGGAATATTACCGTGTGCAAATTCACTGGGAGGGCGTCCTGTAGTGGGCAGGTGACAATCCTGGCTCTGAGGCTGCAGCGATGTACAGTCCGAGCCCCTTCTGCCTGCATCAGCACACATAGAGGACAAAAGGATCAAGGTAGCATGAGGGTAAACCACATGTCAACGATAACTATCTTTTGTACTGCGTACTTCTTTTTTTCTTGTTTGAACATCACAAATTCAATTATAATAACTCATACATACGCAAATCATTTATTGAAGATTAATTCCAAAGGCAAACCAAATACCTCGCCAGTTGTTTTGTGTAAACCGGGGCAAATTCACTAAAGTATCCATTCATACCCATTGATTACACGGAGGATTTATGTATGTTTGCTATGATGTCGTATCCAAAAGTAAATACTACACAGAGAAGCAACGTTTGCTTCATATTTAAACAGACAATGACGCACTAATTGATCTCCAGACTATAACACTTCTTTGCTTTTTTTCTACTTCATTAAGAGAGTATAAGTTGCTCCTCTTTGCTTTTGTCGATCACTTACGTCTCTCCTGCCTGCCTCAGATCCCTTCGATCATAGAGTAAAATCCATCAGTGGCTCAACCTCCCTGCAGTAACTGAACAGGGCAAAGATGAAGAAGGGGATGGTGTGATTTAAACAAGATTAGTTGGAACATGTCAATGGAGGTCGAGCACATTACGTCATAACTGTTCAGCGAAACTGAACAGAGGCCAAAATTTTCGAAACGCAGGGCTTGAGGCTAGGATTGGGGAAAAAAAAACAGGAAAGAAAAAAAAAGAGGGTATGGAAAGGGGGTGGGGGGGGGGTGCTGGAAGTTGGGCACGCAGAACATAATCTCATTTACAAAAGATGGTACACTAAAAACATTCTTCACTAAGAGTATGGATGTCTAAGGGAAATTAAAGCAACTACACTTGTTATAAGTCCCCTATTATCCACAACAATGGCTGGAGAAGGTCCTTTATGGTGGCCAGAAGATTAATGCAGTTGTTTTATCTTTTTATGGCCTTTCCTCTCTAAGTCTTAAAAATTCTTCCAAGGATACACACTGAAAGAAAGCGCTTCTCAGAATCTTCATTCCTATTGTCTGGATATCGGAACCAGTTGAGATGACGAGGGGCAGCAACCAGGAAGAAGAAGAGGTGAGAGGAATTGGAATCTCTTGACACAATCCCCTTTTCCCCGTCCTTTCTTAATATGCACTTTTACTGTCACCCTTCCTTGGTAAATCACAAACAGCATGATAAATCAAAAGAGTCTACATCTTAGATCACCTTCCTGTCATGACAATTCAAATATCGCATGAAGTTAGTCATAGTCGACTCAAAACGAGGGGGGGCGACTGTATCGTCCAACCTCTAACAGGACAAGACTGAATTGGCCAAGCGTCATCCTGCCCGAAAGGAGTTGAAGTGAAGGGTCCTGCCTTCTCTTCTCTCCTTGCGGACGCTCCTGTGTTTTTCACAACTCAGCTCCAGCCGTTTGCTGCCTTGAAAAAATAGGGTGTTCAGTGTTGGCAGCCAGGAACTGACAGTTGAAGTTCGCACAAGGGATGTCCCCTACCCTGTGTACAATTGTGAAGATGCCTTCGGTGAAATACACAGACAGACAGACGAGAAGACCGACAGACAGCACGCACGCACGCACCACACTCATCCACACACACACACACACACACACACACACACACACAACACACACACTCGCTAAACACAACCACACACAAACACACACACACACACACACACACACACACACGACACACACACACACACAACACACACACACACACACGCTCCTCTCTCAATCCTGTTGCTGAGACCCTGTCTTAACAAAGTAACGCTTGAACTGAGTCAGACTATATCAATAAGGTTGGGAGAGCAATGCCAGTGTACTTAGAGATCCTTCAGGAATGACTAGGCGACCAAACACAGCATACGCAGTCCAAACCGCCCTTCCATCCCATTCCACCACCCTCTCCAGATCCCTCACCATCCTTTTTGTGCGGATACAACTATGCAGCATGGTGAAGGACCGACTCTATAATGCAGAAAACAAGACGATTGAAAAAGACAAATTGGATCTCAGGGCGTTTAAATCCCCATGATGACGTCTATTACCCCTCAATTTGGGAATATCTACTCTACGGTTTTTTTATTTTTATAGATGAGACCAAAATTTTTTTTTTTTTTACCCCCCCCCCCCCTACCTTTCCTCTACTTTCATCCTCTTCGTCCTTTTTAGAAGACGAAAAACGGAGGAATATAAAAAACATATAAGGTTCCAAATTTTTACTTGTAACTATGCTTAAAAAATGTAAGTATTTCTTCTAGTGGTGGTCACCAAGACATTACCACGGCATCCTATCAGCTCCTGGAACATTGAGGGCCCTTTTTTTTTTTACATCATTATTCTTTATCTTTTTCTCCTTCCCACTTCAGGTTTGTGGCTTTCCATTCTAGAAACTTGCTGTAAAAAAAAATATGTGTGGGAATTCGCGTCTTGCACTAAAATTTCATTTAAGGGCTATGTCTGCTAAAGGTCTTTCGACGGGAAATGGCTGCCGTTTGTCCCCCCCCCCCCCCCCCTCTCTCTCTGCTTGATTTGTCATCTTTCTGCTGTTGTCTGTGGGTTTCTGTCTCTCTCTCCCCTTTCATTTCCCACCTCCTCCCTCTCTCTATTATTTTCCCCCCTCTGAGTTTTAGAGAGATAAAATTATTGATTTAAAGTAACGTCTTCACAACATGGTGATATTAGACAATGTTAGAGTGAGAGAGAGAGAAAGAGCAGAAAAGACAGAAACGGGACAGACAGACACCCCTGAGAGATATGCATAAAGACAGGCGGGCAAACAGACCCAGGGACAGACAAGAGAAGAGAGAAAAGAGAGAGAGAGAGAGAAAGAGCGGACTGAGACAAGGAAGAGGAAGAGGACAAGGACAGAAGACAGAGAGACGACAAGACAGAGGCAGGACAGAAGACAGTGAGACGGACAGAGCAGAGACAGACAAGACAGAAAGCATAGCCTGTTTACCGAAACAAACGTTCCAAACCAATTTGTCAACAAGACAAAACGATAAGAAGATAAACATGTTTGGGATTATTTACATCAAATTCTGCGTTTTAGTTCGGATTTTAGCAAAAAACTCCCTTGGGTATGAAGGAAGTGTTAGCTCCAAAAACAAAATCTCTTAGCAGGCCCCCTTGTGGAAGATGTGAGAATCGAACCTTTAGAAGTTGGGTTTTGAAAGAAAATTAATCCTTACAAAGCAGAGAGGAGATAGAGAGGAGAAATAGAAGAGAGAGAGAGAGAGAGAGAGAGGAGAGGAGAGAAAGAAGAGAGGGTTGTTTTTTTAATGCTAGAAAAAACTCGATTTCTCTTCTCATTCGACATCTTTTTCCACAGGAAGGAAATAAAATATATATATATATATAATATATATTAAAATATTGTATATTTATATATACATGTGGTGTGTGTGTGTGGTGTGTGGTTTGTGTGGGGGGGGAGGTGGGGTGCGTACAGCGTGCGTGCGTGCGTGCTTTCGGGCTTTGCGTGCGGCGTCGCCGCGGCGCGCGCGGGTGGGTGTGTGTTAAAATGGGGGTTATGTATACACAGAAACCACCCCTCCCCTTTTTTAACAGGGTTATCTAGAACTTTCCACTGCCCCTTTTCCCCCCACATTGAAAAAAAGTATCATTCCTGTGATCCTGGGGGGCCGAACAAAAAAACCTCCACCAATCACACATGCAGACACAAAGCTGAACCTTTCGCACGAAATGGTGTCGAGCGCGATGGTCGAAGGGCGTTGTAAATGACAAAGCTCAGTTCCCCAACAGACTCCAGTCACACACACCACAACACACCCCACACACCACACACCACACCGCAGAGAGTGTGTGTGTGTGTGTTGTGGGGTGTGCTTGCGTGCGTGCGTGTGTGTGCGTGTGTGGATCTATCTTCTATCATCTATCTATAACTATCCCATCTACTATCTATCTATCTGTCATCTGTCGGGCTGTCTGTCCTGTCTATCTATCATCTTACTCCGCCTAAATATCATTTCCATCTATCTATCTATTATTTTATCTATCTATCTATCTATCTATCTATCATCATCCCATCCCCTTATCTATCTACTCTATCTATCTTCTATTTTATCTTACCTCTTTTACTTGATGTTTTTTCATCGAAGTCAAAAAGTAAATACATATGGGGGAACGGAAGCATACAAACCTATTTTTTCTTGACTACAGTTATCTTTCAATCGATTGATAACTCTCCGTTCATCCTATATCCCCGTGCTCTAAAACCCATATGAAATTTTTCCCCACAGTATTCTAACTCTGTGAACCATTATACCCCCATATTCGACCCTTCACACATATATCCCAGTATTCATTTGCAACCCCTTTGGGGCTCAATTCTATATATCCACCTCGTGTTCTAAGAAAGAAAACCTCGTTTTATCATTTTTTCTGACTCTAAAGACATTTCGCCCTTCATTCAAAATTTTAAAACCTCCTGTCAAAGTTTTTTTTACCTCTCATCTTTCAAACCCCCGGGGTTTTTAATCTGCCTCTATGCTCCATCCCGTTAATCTATGTACCTCCACATCCCACCATGCTGACACCCCAGAAACCACCCCCCGAATATGCTAACGCTCTACACCCCCCAAACCTGTGTTTAAGTCCTTCCTACTTAACCCTGAGTCTCGGGTTTTTTCCCCACCATGCCTGCAAGTATACAAACTCTTGGAAATTTTGCACACACTTTAAAGGGGCGCTTCGAACACCTGCACCCGAATGTCTCTGTACGCACTTTGCACCTTTAAACGACCGAATGTTCCAAAAACGTTTCCATCAACCCCAGAGATGACCCCAGAGCCCGTATTCTTCCATGTCGATCAAAAGAATGTTTCACTTGGGGATTTTTTTTTCCCTCCTGAAAAACGCGTTTACCCCTTCGCGTTTTTTCATAGACAAGAAGAGTCCCATCCCCAAAAAACTACAAGACAAGATTTATGGAGGGTGAATTGATTGAGAGAGAGAGAGGGGAGAGAGAGAGAGAGAGAGAGGAGAGAGAGAAGAGAGAAGGAAAGAGAGAGCAGGGAGCGTAGGGAGGAAAGGGAAGACAAAATCCCTTTGTTGCCGAGATCTATCATCTGACAAAAGACTAAAAATTGTCATAAAAAAAAACTGACTCACTTTTGCAACGTGCCCTTTTATGGATATTCAAACTCCCTTGAGAACACTGTTTTCCCCTTGCATCAATGTGTGTTTTATATTTTGCGTCATTTCCACAGACAAGAAAATCCCCAATAACTTTTATGTAATAATGTGTTATTTAAACATGACGGCCCAAGAATACCCCGCTGTCCTTTAAACATTACCCTTTCAAGTACGCAGGTACAGCGAGGGGAAATCATTCCAAACTGTTTACCTGAACGGGTTCAAAACCTCCGTGCAATGCTCCGCTAGTTCATTCACGAAAATTTTTCTCAAAGGTGAATGAATCCGGGGAGCGTTGTCAAAGGGAGATAACAAGGCTGGGCGGGCGATCTGAGTTGATTATGTCTTTCAATTTCCCCTTTCAAAACTCGGCTGAATGTGGAGGCCGGCGTTTTGGTGTGTTACCTGTGTGCTGGGGTGGTGTGTTACTCTGGTGTGCTGGTGGTTGTTACTCTGGTGCTGTGTGGGTGTTACTCGTGTGCTGTGTGTTGTTTTCTCTGGGTGCGGGTGGTGTGTTACTTTTGTGTGCTGTGTGGTGTGGTACTCTGTGTGCTGTGTGGTGTGTTACTCTGGTGTGTTGGTGGTAAAAACTCTGTGTGCTGGGGTGTGTTACTCTGTGTGCTGTGTGGTGTGTTACTCTGTTGCTGTGGGTGTATTTCTCATGTGCTGTGTGGTGTATTACTCTCTGTTCCCCTCCTGTGTGCCTGTGTGGTTATTACTCTGTGTGCCTGGTGTGGGTATTACCCTGTGTGCTGTGTGGGTGTATTGCCTGTGTTGTGTGGTGTATTACTCTTGTGTCTGTGGGGGTATTACTCTGTGTGCTGGTGTGGTGTATACTCTGTGTGCTTTGGGTGTATTACTCCCCTGTATCACTCTGGTGCTTGTGGTATTTACTCTGTGTGCTGTGTGGTGTAATTTCCCTGGGTGGCTGTGGTGGGGTATTACTCTCTGTACAGCTCTGTTTGCTGTGTGGGTATGGACTCTGTGTCTTGTGTGGTTATTTCTCTGTGTGCTGTGTGGTGTATTACTCTGTGGCTTTTGTGGTGTTTACTCTGTGGGGCTGTGTGGTTTTATTACTCTGTGTTCTGTGTGGGGTAATTACTCTGTGTGCTGTGGTGGTTATTACTCGTTTACTGTGGGGTGTTAAATCTGGTGTGCCCTTTTTGGTGTATTTCCTGTGTGCCTGTTGTGTATTACTCTGTGTGCTGTGGGTGTATTACCTTGTGCTGTGTGGGTATTACCCCGTGGGCTGTGTGGGTTTTTACCCTTGTGCTGGTGGTGGTTTTTACTCTGTATCACTCTGTGGGCGATCTCTGACAGTGTACAACCCCTCTTTGCACAAATACAGTTGCTTTGTGTTGAAATTCCGGCCCTTCGTTGAAGGGTGGAAAAAGATTTCTGTCAGATGTAATGGATCCATTTAAGACTCTCCATCATGTAGCTTCTATTAGAGAATGTGTGTGGGGGTGTGTGTGTGTGTGTTGTTGTGTGTGGTGTGTGGTTTTTGGGGGTGTTTGTGTGTGTGGTGTGGGCCCCTCTCTCCTCTATCTCTCTCTTTTTTCTCCCCTTTTCCCTCTTCTCTCTCTCTCTCCCCCTCTCTCTCTCTCCCTTTTTCTCTCTCTCATCTCTCTCTCTCTCTCCTCTTTTCTCCCCTCCCCTCTCTCTTTTTCTCTCTCTCTTCTCCCCTCTGCCCCTCCCGATTTTTCTCCTCCATATCCTTCCCCTCTTTCCCATTCTCTCAGTGAGGTTATTTATAAAAATAATGTGGTTTCCCCCCCCCCCCCCCGCCCCCACCTCCTTCCTGCGCGTCTTAACCCCTGGTTTTCAAAACTCCATCTGTGAATGAAACTGCTCAAGCGCATCGCTTGTGGAAACCCCGACAAGCTCCGATCCAAATAGCCGCTGCTTTAGTGTGTGTGTGTGTGGTTGTGTTGTGTGTGTGTGTGTGGTGTGTGTAAAGCCAACAGGGTAAAGCAAACTTCGACCTCTATCATAATGGTATTCACGGGTTTTCTCGATCCTGTCTTCGCACTCCTCCCCTCATAGTCGGTTTTTTTACTGTCTTTCAAGGAAAATCCCCCTTCAGTGTTATTCAAGGGCAATAATCAACTATTTATTTCGGATATCATGACTCCCGGTGGGCGCTGTATTAACGGGTTTCCCGCCCATGAACGCTCAGCTCGTATGCAATACATGTGGTTGTGTGTGTGTTGTTGTGTGTGTGTGTGTGTGTGTGTGTGTGTGGTGTGTGTGTGTGTGTGTGTGGTTGTGAGTGTGTGGGCGCACACACACTCACAAACACACACACACACACACACACACACACACACACACACACACACTTGCACTCACACATACACACACACACACGCCGCGCGCGCGCGCGCGCGTTCGAGAGAAGAGGAGAGAGGAGAGAGAGAGAGAGAGAGAATAATAATGATAATTCTTTATCATTTTATTATGGATATAACAAGGTGTAAGAAGGGTTCTCGGGATTGTGGTAATAGGAGTATGAGAGAGACGAAGAGAGTGATATTCTTATGTCATTGGATTTTGGCGCCTTTCAGTTCTTTTAAAGTATCGTAAATCATTTCTTTACAATTTTCTTATTCAAAAAATAATAAATTGACAGTCTTAAAATCTTTTCTATTTACTTTTCTGAATTTGTGTTATTTATTTATGTAAATTATCAGCACAACCTATGGTTAGTCTGACAATAAATGGTTTCAGTCAGTCAACGTATGCGTGTATGTGTAATTGTGTGTGTCCTTGCGCAAGCCCGTGTGCTGTGTAAGTGTATGTGCGCGCGTGCTCGAGCTGTGTGTGTGTGTGTGTATGTGTTGTGTGTGTGTGTGTGTGGTGTGGTGTGTTGTGTGTGTGTTTTGTGTGTGTGTGTGTGTGTGTGTGTGAGCGCGCGCGCGCTTGCGTGTGTGCGTGCGTGTGCGCACAGCGCGCTGTGCGTGTGTGTGAGTGTGTGTGTGCGTGCGTGTGTGCGTGCGTGCGTGCGTGTTGCGTGCGTGCGTGCGTGCGGTTGTGTGTGCGGCGTGCGTGCGTGATAATGGAAAAAAAAAAAGTTTGACTGAAAACTAAGACTGGTTTGATAGTAATGTATTCTATGGATCACTCCCTCCCCCGTCATCTCTCTCTCACTCCCCGTCTCTCTTTTTCTCTCTGTCTGTCCTGTCTGTCTTTGTCTGTCTGTCTGTCTCACTCTCTCTTTCTCTGTCTGTCTGTCTGTCTCTCTTACTCTCTGTCTCGGGTCTCTCTCGGTCTCTCCTCCTCTCTCTTTCTCTATCTTTCTTTGTGTGTGTGTGTGTGTGTGGTATGTGGTGTGTGTGTGCGTGCGTGCGTGCGTACTTTGCGTGCGTGCGTGCGTGCATGTTGTGTGTGTGTGGTGTGTGTGCGTGGCTGCTGCGTTGTGTGTGTGTGTGTGTGTGTGTGTTGTGTGTGGTGTGGTGTGTGTGTGTGTGTGTCCCTCTGTCTCTCTGGTTTGTCTCTGTCTCTGTCTCTATGTTACTGTCTGTGTCTCTGTCTCTCTCTCTTTCCTTCTGCTTCCTTATCACCATTTTCATCGCGTTAAAGAACACTAATACTTTCAGGAGGAACGGCGTCTTCTTAACTTGATCGTTCTCGTCATCCTTGTTTCTTTTGGCATCGTCGTCCATGTCGTCGGCCTCCACACCGTCATTGTTGTTGTCAAACCATGATAGCTGATTCTAACTTTATCATAGGTGAGCGACTGCCGCAGCAGAGACAGCAACAGCTGCAACAAGGTCGTTTTCCCAGTTCTATTTTTCCACCTCATTCGATTCACTTCTGGGATGATTCTTGGTCATCGTCAGCATCGTCTTCTTCCTCTTCTTCATTATCCTGCTCCTCCTCCTCCACCTCCGTCTCGCGCTCCTCCTCTTCCGTCTCGTCCTACTTTCCTCCTCCTCGTCCTCCTCGTCCTCCTCGTACTCCTCCTCCTCCTTCTCACCACTGTTATCATAAATAGCAGAAAAAGCAGCGTCTTATTCGTCCCCCTACTCCCCCCTCCCCTCTCTCTTCTCTTTCACTCTTCTCTCTCCACTCTCTCTCTCTTCTCTTTCCTCTCTCTCTCTCGTCTTCTCTCTCTCTCTCTCTCTCTCTCCTCTCTCACACACACACTCACACACACACCATGCGCGTACCCCCCCCCCCCCCAACACACACACATGAGGAATAGGAGAAACAATCTCTACACTCCAGTTTATGCATGACAGTTTAGAATATGGCAACGTACTGGCATGCGCATGCAGAATAAAGCACTCTGATCCACAGAATCCAAGCACATCAACGGAGCATCTTCCTTTGAAAAGCCTAAATGAGATCAAATGCTTCACAGTTATTCCGCTTGAATGGCCCGCTGTGAAGTGTGTACAGTGTGAAGGGGATTCGGGAAGAATAAGAAAATTCCTGCTCCCGGAAATGGATGAACTGTCTGTCTGTTTACGGGCTGGGTAAGAGAGTTGAAGCAAAACTCAACCCATAATTTCCGCTCAAAGAGCTCTTTGGATGTTTACGCACAGTCTGGGGATGTTTGGGATAATTTTATAAGGAATCGATCTATGTAAAGGCTCACAGGTTTGTTTATTTGTTTTCATGAAGACGATGAGGGCGTAAGGGCGGGGGAGGAAAGGGGGCATTATGGTTTTCAGATCCCCAAACTGCATGAATGAAAGAGAGTAGTTTAGAGGAATCAGCGTCGCTAGAATCACAAGACGCCAGACATTTCCAGTATTCTGGTATTAGTAGATCAGTTTCAGTTTCTGAGTGATGAGACTATAATAAATGGAAGGCAACACACAGTCTAATATGTACACAAAAATGTTCACGAGCGTCTTTAAAGAGAGAAGAGAGAGAGAGAAGAGAGAGAGAGAGATAGAGAGAGAGAGAGAGGGGAGAGAGAGAGAGAGAGAGTATAAGGAAGAAAGGCAATGTACTAGGTTCCCAATGAAACAGTCCCATATGCGGCATAAAAATGTTCACAAGCGTCTATACAGAGAGAGAGAGAGAGAGAGAGAGAGAGAGAGAGAGAGAGAGAGAGAGAGAGAGAGAGAGAGGAGAGAGAGAGAGAGAGAGAGAAAAGAGAGAGAGATAAAGGAAAGCCAAAACTATCATCTGCAGCACAAAAATGTTCACAAGCGCATATGCACAAACAGACATACATATATACAGACAGACAGACAGACGAGCGGACAGACAGGCACACACACATTGACGCGCACATGCCTGCATCACACACAGAGAACATATGCACTCGTGAATACAACCACGCATGTACGTATATGCGCTCACATGCATGCACGCACACACGCACACACGCACTCACGTACGCCGCGCGCACACGCACACACACACCCACACACACACACACACACACACACGCACGCACGCACGCACGCACCACACACACACACCACACACAACACACACACACACACACACACACACACACACACACACATACGCCCGCGCGCGCCATCCAGGGTAAACTAAACCGTTTACTGTTCTCCCATCATTCAACAAATAACTGGGGGGGAAGACGGGAAGATCGCGAAGACCAGACCTATTTGTCACACAGTAGTGACCAGTCACAGTGAACGTAAAGTTCTATTTCTGACTGCAGGCCTCTCCCGCACCCCAGCACTACCTGAGATACCAAAATATTCCTTTGGTTTTTAATTTCTTTTTTTTCAGATAAAAAAGGGCACAAAGTTTGAAAGAGAGGATCAAAAAAAAGAGATCGGGTTTTTGTAAGAGAGAGAGAGAGAGAGAGGGGAGAGAGAAGAGAGAGAGAGAGAGAGAGAGAGAGAGTATACATTCTAACAGGAATTCTTTTTCTGAACATGGAAGTTGCCCTCAAAAACAGACTGTATGTATACGTTCTAAATTGAATCCATTCACACGTGACATAATCCCTTTTCCACCCTTCAGTCAAGTGCCGAAGTCACAACACAAAGCTCCAACTCTTTATGCAAAGAAGGCGTTAGAACACATTTATGGAGATCAGCACACGGAGTACTACACCAAACACCGGTCTCCACACTTCAAGCAGGATGAAAGTGGAAATTGAAAGGCATGATCAATCGATCAAACGCGGCCACAGTTATCTCGCTTTGACAACGCAAATTGATCTTTTTCATCATTACAAAGACTTCATGATTGGACTGTGAATATGCGCACGGAGATTTTTAACCATTCAGGGAAACATATCAGGAAACAATTTCCGCTCGAAGTACCTGCAGACTTCAAAGGCTGATGTTTAAAGGACAATCGATAGTATGCGCCATCATATTTAAATAACTCAAGATCGTATAAAGGATCATTTGGAGCATTCTGGGTTTTCTAAACCACACAGGGGGCAAAACACACACTGATTGCAGAGAAAATAATGTTATCAAAAAGCCGAATAGTAAGGATATCGGCGCGCACGGTGCATAGAACTGGAATATTCGGGGGCATGGTACAAACAATTGGAATTCTTGGCAAAGCGTGCAAAGAAATAGAATTCATGGATGTAATCTCAAAGGATCAAATCTTCAGGCGTAAGGGTAAAGAGATAAAATAATGAATATAATATGGTTTACATCGAAACATTAAGCCATAGGTGCAAAGAAATAAAACAATCAGGGTTTACACCCTGCAAGGAACAAGGACTTAGAACACTGGGGCAAGGGTTTAAAGAGTTTTGCATGCTTGGCCCCAGGTTATGTAGAGTCAGAATGGGGGGATGTGACATTATGGAGAGTTAGAAGAATGGAGTATAAGATGCGCAGAGTTTAGAATGTGAAGGTGTAAGATGTACTAGCGGTTAGAAAACTGGGGCAGGAGGTTTTCATAGAGTTATACTTCCAGGGCGAAAAGGTCCGGAAGTGTAGTTCGCATAACTGCGTTCACATTAGGGCACAATGTGCAGGATTAAATACTGAGGCATAAGGGGTGCAATTCGAATACTGACACAGAAGGTTTGCAAAGTGTTAGAAACACTGGGGCAAAAAGGGGTTTTAAAGGGGGAAGAACAATGGAGTGTAGGATGTGCGGAGAGATGGAACACTCGATCAAAGGATGAACATAGTGAAAAAAAAACAAAACCCAACAATTTCCACTGCCTCCGTCCCCCCTTTATAGTAATGTTATTTGTGAGGTCGCAAAGGTAAACCAGGATCCAAGCGTTCATGGACTTCCACAGCCACAGACAACACTCCCCAGCCAACCACTTCCACTCCTCCCACTCCCCCCGTCCCCCTCACCACCCCCATCACGACAAAATTATTTTACTCCCCAATGCAGCGCTAATGAACATTAAATGAGAATGTCACATGTCTATCATCCTAAGAAGACACAGCCGAGGAATATTGCTGCACGATGTTTAATTGCAGACCAAAGGCTACAAAAAGGAAAAGTTTTTCATTGCAAAGTTATGAAGCTGAATAGTGTGTGTGTGGTGTGTGTGTGTGTGTGTTGTGTGTGTGTGTGTGTGTGTGTGTGTGTGTGTGTGTGTGTGTGTGGTGTGTGTGTGCGCGCCGCGCGCGCGCAAACGCGCGCGTGTGTGTATATGTGCCCCGCGTATGTGTATGTGCGTGTGCGTGCGTGCGTGCGTGTGTGTGTGTGTGTGTGTGTGTGTGGTGTGTGTGTGTGTGTGTTGTGTGTGTGTGTGTGTGTGGTGTGTGTGGTTGTGTGTGTTTACAAGGAGAAACATATCTTTTTTAAAGATGAAAGAGTCTGTTTCATAATTTGATTTTGTTCAAATCTCTCTCTCTCCCCTCTCTCCCCTTCTCTCTCTCTCTCATCCTCTCCCCTCTCTCTCTCTCTCTCTCTCTCCTCTCCTCCTGTTAATGATCTGCGTCATGGTTGGAACATTAAAGCTGTCAGACATAATTAAAGATATTAACTGGTGTTTGTTAATTACAAAAAAGTCAAAGCAGTTTTCTTTCCTTCTGCCTTATGGTTTACACTTCAGGGATAATTTTAGGCATAGCAGGATACTCATCATTGTTTTCATCATCGTCCTTGCCATC
>JAMYXO010002487.1:0-23582 GCA_033310375.1 Conus canariensis | reverse complement strand
TAGCCTGAAAATGCATCCAAAAATACACAACTTTGGGGAAAGCAAAATACATCCGGGCCAAAAAAAAAAAAATGTTTTCCCAGAGGCCAACCAACAATTCGAAGAAAGGCACTAAATTACAAAGGGAAACAAAGGTGTCCACAACACAACAATCTTAAATGGTAAGAAATCTTATCCAAGTCAAACCACAATAAAAACAATCTTAAATGGTAAGAAACCCATATCCAAGTCAAGCATTTTTTTCCAAAGTTTCCCAACTAGAGAGCAGCTGAACAAAAATGTGGTCCAAACAAATGCCTGAATTTTTGAATATATCGAAAAAAAAGTGGCTTTTAAATGACTATTCGGGAAACACAATACAAAAACCCTGTTTGAAAGGAAAAAAAAATAAACATCCCCCACAAAGCACTCTAACTATAGGGGCACAATAAGTTTTCCCCCTTCTTTCTCTCTCTCCTTACTTATTTCTCTTTGCTGTTCTGACCCAAGACAAAAAGAAAGAGTGCGCCACGAAGCATTTAAACATTACATGGTTTACCCGTAGGTTTCCCCCCTTTCCCCTCTATTTAAAAAAAGGGTTAAGAGCATTGGGTTTGGTTTGGGTTTCCAACACTTGTGTAGCCACCGCACACACACAAAAAGGTCCCAAAAGGCAGGACCTTTTTTTCAACTTTTCAATTTTCTTTTCTTCTGCTTTTTTTTTTTTTTTTAAAACCCCTTTTCCATCCAAAAATAGCACACAAGACAATGGCTCTGGATAGGGGGCTCTGCAGGCTACCACTACCCCCCCCAAGTAATCCAGAGTTTCCCAAAATCCTTCCCATATCCTTTAATTTGAAGTGCCAAAAAAAGTCTTAGATCTCCAGCCTGCTGCCTGACAAATGCCGGAACTTTTGTTTGTATCACCAGCGAGCGAAAGGGGGCAGAAAAAAGCACAGATTTCATGGGGCCCCTGAAACTCTCTCTTGGAAAGAAAAAGGTCTCGGGCCAACTGGTGAATAAACTACCACACCCAAGTAGCTTACCCCCCCAGGGTTTTTGTCTAACCAACAAAAACTCATACAGCGTTCGGGGCTGAGGAAAAGGGGGCAATACATCCCAAAATTCGTCTTCTTCTCTGATGCTTTATCAGAACTTAGGCTTTTAAAAAATCCTCAAAACCAAAAAACTCAACCCTTTTTCTACCCGGGGCCAAATTCTGCAGCAGTCCATTTTAGAACACTGTCATCCAGTGGATACCTTACACTGCAAAAATATGGGAATGAGAAGCGGGCCCCCAAATGGCAAAGGAAGGGACAGCAGCCCCAGTGGAGGGGGGAAAATCTCCTGTAAAGAAATCAAAAGCTTTTATCAAGGAAAGCAAAAAAAAAGATGGCTTGGCAGCCCCCAGACTTCAACAAGAAGGATGCATACTACCTGCTCCCCAAATCTGCCAAAATAAAGCATGTGAATGGGGAAACAGGCACTCCAGACTGAGACACCCACATGTTCACAAAATTCCACATGGGGGAAATAAAGTTGCCCATGCGGTACAGTCCCAATGACAGTGGAACACTTCCTACAGGACTGTCCCACACACGGAAAGGGCTGTGGGAAAGAGGACCTGGCTGCCAACACACCGATGAGGGAAAAGCTTGATGGATCACTGGAGGCCTCGCCCTACAGCAGCCTTGTCAGTGCCTGGGGGTTGCTGTCTGAGTGAACAAAGAAGACATTAAAAACTGATGTCGCGGGACTCTGACTCTGTCTCTAAACACAAACTTCCCAGTGCTCTGACAGGACATTTTCTGTCCTTGCCAAAATTGCATGTTGCAAGATTTGCCTCTGAAGATAAAACCTCTGTACTCGTATCAGGAAAGTTAATCTGTTCAACCTTCAAAGCACCGGGGTTGGGATAAGGCATTGAAGGGGCCAGCGGAGGCAAGGATATCATCAGCGGCCACTCTTTGGGCTTCATGGTCTTGGCTAGAGAAATACAGTGCACATGAAAGAGGACCCGATCCAACATTGTTGCCACTTTAGGGGCCGTGGGTCAAATGCAAGGCTGGAACCAAAGGAACTCTGGAGAATGCAGAGAACTAGTAAACAGGCTTTTCTGCTCACCCACCTCGCCAGCTCCAACCGGCTGAAGCCGGTTTCGCTGTTGCTCCGGGGGTTACCCAGAATGCCTGGTTACTCGTTCTCTAATAGAAACACTTTATCAAAACATACATAATGTGTAGGAATTATCATGTTTTTAATACTAAGTTTACTAAATTTTGAGACTTAAGTTTTGCTTAATCCTTTGTTGTTTCTTGATCGTTTTCAATAACATCATTTTATACGCCATACATTCATCAAATGCGTCTCTGTCTTTCTGTGGGAATAAAAACTACAGTTTTAATTGCTCTCTAATAGTCTTTAACACTTGAGTTATATTTTTGACATAAAATCCACACACTTATCTAGCATGTATTCATGAATGCAGTTCTTGACAAAGCGTATCTTTTTTTGACTATATCCTTTTCGCTGAACAATCATCTATAATAAATAATGTCGGAGTTCTTCAAACTGTCTATAAAAGTTGTTCTAAACACTCACTCAGTTTATTGCTAGGATCTACTAATTGTATTTTCTTAATCTGTCAATTATAAACCTTCTGTCGTGATATGTTTGTTCACTTTAATGTGGACATGAAAATTACTATATGATCAAAATTATAACGATAAATGTTTGTAATAGGTCGAGGACAAATAATTGATTTTTCCACCAGCCAGTTGTCCACAAATCAATGAACAATGAGGGGTTTTTGGTCATAAAGTTTAACATCGGCATTGACACCCTAGTTTTATAACAGATTTAATTTACATCCAGTTAGTGTTGATTATCAATACCTCCCCTGTCAAAACTTGTTCAGTATAATAAAACCTTATAATGGCCCAAATGTGTAAGATTATTTCCAGTTGATTTCTGTAAGATCGTTTCTATTTAGACTAATATCAATTTGTTGCTTGTTTTATGACCTTATATCCTCGCATTGAAAAAGAACGACGACGTACCTTAAAGTTGTCAAGTCTAAGTTTTGCAAGCTAATAAGAATTCCTTTTCAAAGATTGTCACTGACGCCGGGCCCATTTCTTGCCTCACCCTTTTAAGACAGGAATTTTAAAATCATTTGTAAAGGGTTTTCTCCTATTTTTGGGGTTTGGAATGAACGTAATTTTGTAGAAGCTTTTTTTAAAAAACCGATTCTCTTTGTGGAGGATTACTGTTTGTCCCCAAAGGCTTTATTTCAGTTCTCTTTCCAAATGTTGTCCCTGGCATAGACTTTACATGTAAGGGCCAGATAAATGACTTTTCTGAAACTTTTTTGGGGTTTCAAAAAATGTAAATGGGTTTTTAAAAATTAAAATTTTTATGCCCTTTCTAAATATGGTTCAAAGTGCCATTTGTGTATTTTTCGAACTATTTTAATTCATACTGACCGCATTATTTGCTTCTACATTGCGTATTGTTTCTAGTTTAGGAAACTTTGTTTGTCAACCTCTTTTGCGCTTTAAAATAACCATCTTTATGTACCCCCAAAACCATAAAAGTGCCTTTCTCACCTTTGTTCAAAAGTCCTCACGTCTGCAAGGTCTTTTATTCTAAAGTTACACCCTCTCACGCTAATGTAAAAACGTTTTTTGGGTTTCCACTGACTTTTTTTTAAAACAACATATTATTTATTTCAAAAAATGTGCATTATCACATTTTACACTTTCCCTGTTTTATCTGTGTCTTTATATTAAATATCTCCCCTCCCACACAGCTAATTTTTTTAAAGTGTAAATTTAAAAAATTTGGGTTAATATCAAATGAAATTTATGCAGTTTTCTATGGAAGAGCTCTTAACAGTGGGGGCCTTCCATCAATAAGTTATCTCGTGCTAAGCTGGGTCCAATACATTGAGTAATGAAAGTAAGCAAGATCGAGCGGATATTTCCCCCCATAGTAGTTTTGTCTGAGTAACTCTAAAACTTGAATGCCTCGATTGTCAGTTGCAAAGCCTACATTTTTTGCTATCTCATAAAAATAGTAACCTACTTTTCTTCAGGTTTGAATGCAACATTATTTTCAAATTTGCATGTTAAGTTTTTGGGAATGTCGAGTTACTCATTGCTTTTTTAGCGAGCAAAAACCCATATAAACCATTCGGGGATGGGTTTAAATGGCTAAACTAAGTTTCCTCTTATTCCTATTTTTTAATTTATTATTTCCTGGATTCAGTTATATTTAAAACCATTACGACTTGTAAAAATTTCATGGAGTGCCCCTTTGGGTTCCGCATTCATTTCAATTAGCAATTTTAAAAACGAAGGGACTGTCTGTTGTTTTATTGTTACACCCTTTTAAAACAATTTAAAAATGAGTGCATTCAAAAGTGGTTTTGAAGTTTAGCAACTGCCTCACTGTCTAATCTTCGGGGTTTTTTTAGCAATGCCAAGGCGATTGATCTAACATGGCCTTTGTGAATTGTATTTTTGCTAAAAACTTTTGAGGGTCTGGTTTAGAGTAAGATTTTTCAGGTTGTCCTTGCTCGTTTTTAAAAAACAAATTCATCTTTTGTTTCAAATCATTAGGGTCTATAAATTCGGGGAGGTTCTTGGCCTAAACTTTGATAAAAAGTTTTTGACCTACTTTTGTTAATTCACGCCCCATGATTTAAAAGGATGGGTCAAAGGAGTCTTTCATCATGTCGTCTCCAGGATCAAAAACATCATAATCTTCTTCCCCTTCAAGCCTGCATGGTTTAAATAATTAACTTTTTATTTTGTTTTATAAAAAAATGTCACAAGCATATGGGTCAATTTTTGACCCGCATAGAAGACTAAAGGCCCTTTGGCGTTGAAGGGAAAATAACAGAAATATTATTGTTCCAAATAATCCATCTACTATTGATTCAGATCAAATTCTTACTGTTAAATTTCCAGACAGGGGGTGATGAAGTAATTGTGCGGATCTGCGGCTTACTTTCAAAATAAACTTGATTCACAACAGACGCAAAACGGACAGTTCAAATTTGGGGAAGGGGCAACTTTAAAAAATTTTCTAAAAACTTAGGGGCCCAAAAAATATTTTTTTACACAATTTCAGACATATTTTTAATCTATTGGATCTATGGCTAACGCGAATGAAAGGGCTGACCTCGCGTTTCAAGAAAACGAAAGTTTAGAAACACTAAAACCAGATTAGAGCCGAAGATGCTAAGGGCGGTAACAAGCCGAAGCTGTAAATTTTGCGTTGGAAATCGATTTTCATCCCCTTGGATTTTGGTTATTAAAGGCGCGCAGCCCATACTTTCAAGGAGCATTAAAAGACAGGTTGTATATGAACTAACTTTTAATGAATACAATGTCATTATACCACGTACACTGACAAGTACAGCATTTTCGACTCGGGTTTGATTTTTACATTGTTGCAACCCTACTTAGAAGGCCCGATTGAGCAACAATATCAAATCACGATTTCCATATTTTACGAAAGAGTGATTCATCATACTACCCTATCCTAAAGCAGGGCTACCTCATGGACTTTTAGTTTTTATGCGCCAGCAAGATCCTTAAAAGGGGGTTTTATTGCTGTTGATAGATAAGAACCATACCCAAAAACAAATGAAAAGTTTTCAATCCTAAAATACGAAAGTACAATTTCAATTGAGGGTTAGGGCCTACCAATCTACGGGAGGGCTTAAACTTATCATCATTTTGATGAAATAAGAAAATTTTTGGGGGCGGGATTTAAATCAAAAAGTAGACCTTGTGTCTAAAGTCTACACTTAACAATGTTTGCTTGGATATTTAACAACGAAATACGGTTATGGATTGACCTAAGGTCACAGAGGATATCAGTTGCATGGAAATGGGAGAACAGTTTAAAAACGTAATAAAAATTTTAAATTGATTTAAAAAAAAAGAGAGTGTAAACCCAAATTAATGTAATTTTTTTTAATATATATGCGCAGTGAAAATTCAAAAAACAGTTTAAAAGATATAAATACTAAATTTTTTTTTATTTTTAAAAAAAAGCATGTCTGTTCAGGTTTATCCAAAGTGCCCAAAGAAAGAAACCCTGTTGCGGTAGACATTAAAACTTTCAGATTCAACAAACTAACACAAATGCAAACCCCAACCTAGATCAGGACCTTTCAAAATACAGTAAACAAACGATAGGTATTCTGCTGTCTTTAATACTGTTACATATGTTAATACTGGTGCATCGATCCAATAGTGCTTTAACAGCAGGACAAGTTGTAGGTCTCTTAGCAACAGGATAGGTGCCCCGGCAGCTTCTACCTCTAGGCGGTTTGTCTTTAACTCTTGGCCTCAATTTGTGGTCATTGGCTGTACGTGCTGTCAGCAAAAAAAATAAAAAAGCTAAAACTCCGAAGCACCCACGCTATGGTTCAACTTATAACAGCTTAAACTTAGTTCTTCAAACTGACAATAAATAAAGCACTTGCCGAACTCGATATCAAGGATGAAGAATTTAGTCTCCTACAGGCTGATTTTGAGGGACTACAAAAGACAAAAGTTTGATCTTTCAAAGAAAGGCAAGGGCAACTTTTTTCTTCAACAACCAGACACCGACCAGATTAATAAAAGTGAATGCTAAAAAAAGTAAACGAAACATTAAACTCTGTTTAAACAGCCACATTAACAACTCCAAGGGAGTTATATTACTTTCGTTTACGACGTCAAGCACAAAAAGACGCTTGATATTAGATTCTGATTAAGACGAACTTTGGGAGTCAATGTATTTTTTTTTAATTTAAATAAATATGGTTGAGTTAGAAAAGAAACTCGCATGGGATAAAATTATGATGGTTCAGATGAATTGTTTGAAGCAATGCTCGAGGAAGCGCGTTTGTCAAAAGCTTTAATTGGAGGTCGTTTTAGATGTTATTTATCCCATCAAACGTGGAGGCAAAGCGTATTTGTACATGACATATTTCTCAAGTTCAAGTAAACTAACAATAAACCCTCCAGTTAAGTTATGGGTAGTTGTTTTATTCGACCTATTAACAATAAACGAAGAACATCTAGACGTCTGGGTCTCAACTAAACAGCAGACTATTCTTTCTTAATATTGGACTAAACACCCGGCTTGGGCAGATCAAATTCTTACACAGTTTATATGAAGCCTCTGAGCAGCTAAAATGAGAGTGCTTCTGGTTGGTCGAGGGCGAGCTAAAACGAAGTTCCTAGACATCAGATTAAGAAAGGCTAAGTATGAAGCCCAATTAGTAGGCAAGTATTACATTCCACTGCCTCCAACTTTAGTTGCAAGAGAGCAGTTCTGACATTAAAGAAATTTAGACGACAAATGTATTTTATGTGGTGCGTTTTTGCTAGGCTGCATACACGTTGCCAAAAAATGCAGAGAGAGTATCTAACTATTTGCAGTGGGCTAAGGAGTCTTAACTTTAACGGCTTGAATTTCCTAGGCTGTAGGACAAAATTGATCAGGTGTTTTCTGAAGAACAGGGAATCCCCCAATAACTGGTTAATGTCTACCACATGGTTTTGAAGAACACAACCTTCTGCCCCATTAGTGTGTCTAAGAACGCCCATCAATAGGCGAACCCAACCAAACTCATGTAGGACTTACTCCTGAATGTCCAGCATTCAGGATTGCATTACACGCTGTACGCACAATGAGTAGATTACTAGTGCATACTACAAAAAACCATAGCAACATGAATTTTGTTAGAAAATGTTTAACAAGAATTCCATCAAGTTCATGCTGCGTTGCGTGAACATGTAAAACATTGTCTTAGGTCCAGTTGACTGCAATACAGATACTAATTATGCCAAGAGAAGGCAGTAAGGTTAGTTTTAGAATTACAAAAAACTCCAGAGGTCGCACATGACGTTGTTTACGAGGACTTTTTGTATTTCCCTTTTGTTAATTATGAAGGGCCAACCCTATGCAGAAACTTCAAAAAACAGTTGTAATGAGTTTTTAAAATAATCCTAAACATCTGTTTTGTTCGTTGCTTTCATCATTGTCAGGTCGGATGGCGCCATTCAGAGCCAGAATTATATAGAGGACCTAATGACGGCTAGTAGATTTTTTACAGCGCTTTGCAGCAACGTGCGTAAGCTTGTTTCTAATAATCTGAAGTTATTGAAATCATGATGACGCCCGAAGACCAACAAAAATATGACTCAGGACTCTCACTGTTGGATTTGTGGGCAGCCTTAATGGATGCCAGGTTTAAATCCAACAGTAAGAGACATGATCACAATTAGCGGAATGTTTAGAGGAGCAGCGCATAAACAATTGCAAATCTTCACTAAAGTTTGATCTGGCAATTGGAGATTCTATATTCTTTCATAACTTGCGAAGGTTACGACTCTCATCTTATATTGCAAGCAGTAACTAGCGCCTTTTAGGGTTGTCATGCATTGCGCAGTCATCGAAAAGTACATGTGTTTCACTCTTAAACGAATTTATCTTTTTATGTCTCTATGCTACACCTGATGGGTTCATTAGAGTCACTGGCGGGATCCTTAAGTACTGCCAATAACAGAACACATTTTGACCCAACTCTTGTTAGAAAGGGCGTTTTCATTATGAGTACATGAACAGCTGGGAATTGTTTGACGACGATGACACTTCGCTAAAGGCGCGTTCTTTTCTAGTCTTAGAGGAAAGGACATCAGTGATTCTGATTACCAGCAAGTCAAGAAGCGTGGCAGAAGTTAGAGTGTTTAAAACGGATGGGAGAACTATCATGATTCCTATTTAAGGCGGATACCTGTTTGTTTGGCGGAATCTATTGAAAATTACAGAAAAGACCTGCATGAAACGATTGACTGCTTGGATCCCGCGCATTCATTTCTGCGCCCGGGATGAGCTGGGACGCTTTTCTTAAAATTACTGGTGTACAGATTGACCTGTTTGTCTGACCCTGCAATGCTTCAGATGATTGAAAACGGATTGCGTGGGGGAATCAGTATTAGGCGTCGCACCATTACTGTTAAAGCAAAACAAGAATACTTGACGACTATGATCCAAGTAAAAGGTCTTTAAACTATTTATGAATTTAGATGCAACAATCTTGTATTGGATGGGCTTATGTGTCAATCACTTCCATTAGTACTTTAAAATGTACCAGGACTCAAAGACATTAAATGTTTTTAAAATGGCTTCAGAGTCTAGAAGCTGAATCCAACAACAAGGCTTTATTTCTAGAAGTTGATTTGAATATCCTCATGAAACTCCATGATTAACCTCAAGACTATCCATTAGCGGCAGAAACCCTAAAAGCGTCAATGACAAGAACCGCCTTACTGTGCACTAATCTTCGAGACAAAGAAAATTATGGTCTAGGCATTACTGACTTCTCCATTTATTTAAGACATGGTTTAAAGTTACACGCAGTTCATCGTATAATTGCTTTTGATCAAGAACAGTTCATGAAACCATACATCATGAAGAACATGATCTAGAACTAAAACAACAGATGCTTCAGAAAAGACTTTTTCAAGTTGATGAACTACAGCTGTTTCTGGAATAGACTATGGAAAAATGTCCGCACAAGCGTAAAGATGTTAGATTGGCATCAGAGAGATCGATGCAATTATGCTAACTTCTATCACCTAATTATTCAGGACTTTCCAGAAGATTTCATGATCGCTTTTTGGCATAATGATGAAAAAAAGAAGAAAGTCACTATTGGTCAAAACTGTTTTTATTGGGTTTACTGTTTTAGAGCCTGTCGAAAGCTTTTGATGTTAGAATTTCTATAGACTACTTTAAAACCTTGTATCCAGGTCTAGAGTCTCTGTACACCAGATACGATTCTTTTGTAATCGACATCCCTACTGAAGATTTTTACAAAGAACATGGAATTAGAAGTTAGCAAAAGAGCATGCCGGATGGTTCGCACATCTGATTACCCTAAAAGATTCGCCTTTTGCATTCAACGTTAACAAGAAGAGTTTTAGGTACGATGAAGGAGAATTATCTGGGTTTGATCAAGGAGTTTGTTGGATTTGAGTAAGTCGAAAATGTACAGTCTTTCAAGCCAAACAACAGTTGTTAACAAAAGCAAGGGAAATATCTCGCATTGTTGTGCAGTCAAGCATAACCATGTCATTTACAAAGAAGATTGTTTGGCAATAAGGACTTTTCTTCATGCAATTACAAGCTGCGATTAATCTGCATGAGATTAAACACAACGTTGTAACAAAACGTCTCTTGACCGCACTACAACATAAAGGAGTATTTGTTTACATCCAGATTTTCATATGCAATTGGCCATTGGAGAATAGCTATAATCATATGGGCTTATATTTTTCAGCAATGCCAGCAGTTCAATTATATCATCCTCTAATTTAGCAAAATTAATATTATTTATTAATGCTAGATGTGCTTTAATTTTTTTTGCCAGTTCTCGATATTCATATTCCATACCCATAAATCAAACAATCAAAGCTTTGGGGTTAAAGCGATTGTCTGGCGACTTGTTCTAGCCAGGGATTGTACAATCCTTCTCAAAATATACTTCGTTAATTGATATACTTGTAATGCTCAATAAATCTTGCATTAATTGTAAGACTGTCCCTCTGCCTTTTCTGCATTTTCCCTTTGAGCTTCCATTTTAAACTCAACTATATTTGCCTAAATTAAAATAGTCTTGAAGCCTTACATATATCATCAACCCAATTCAGAAAAAAATTTTTCTCCATGTTTGTTTGATGTGCCGGAATTTTTTTTATCATTTTAATATATTCTTGCTCCCAATCAAAAATTGAGGTTTGTCTGGCATGGCCTTGATCAATCTTTCTTAAATGCTAGTCATATTAGCAAGAGTACAATCAAATATTTCTCGTATTTTTTCTAAGGATCTTCCGTCACCTTCTTGCTTCCAGTGCCATTTTTACGTAACGGCTTCTTCCTTTTCCATTCTTGCCGCATTTTAATTGAAATTAAAAAAATAATTATAAGCGACTGGAAACTGTGTCTGGAGGGTTTATCTGTGCTGTTTTCTTTCACAAAAAGATCTTTGCGGGGCAGGTCGTTTTGTGTGTGTCAGTTTCTCGTAAATTAATACACGGGGCGGAATTCATTTTCATCAATTTTTTTTATCTCATATGGATCTAACGCTCCAAATGGATCTGTTGCCCTGATGCGAGTGTCCCTTCCGCTTCTCCGGCGAATAATAGGTATCTCACTTTTCAAACCAAATGTAATAGTTTGCTTGATGAAGTACTCTCCTTCACAACATTTTGGTTTGTTTTCGGATTGCTTGTTACTGGTTTTAGACCTTTCTAAATTCTTCATTATTTCATTGCACGCTGAATGAGGGCAGCCCTTCTAATCCCATTCTGTGTTGCGAGAAATTGGTCAATCAGCTATCTGTGATACTGGAGGAGGAAAAGTCTTTCAGATAACTGTTTTGTTAAGTTTTCAACCAAACCCCTGTGATCTGTGAACACCGGAATGCCTCTTTTAATGGTAACTTAGGTTTTAAACAATAATTGATTCAATTGTCCTTTAATTTCTTTTCCGTCATCGACTTGAATCATGCTGAGGATAAGTTTAACGGGCCTCGTTGATATATCTGTTGTTATAGCGACGGCAACAGCAGAAGAAAGCACTCTTTTGTGTTATTGTTCAGCATCTTTGTACTCTTGATAGCTTATCCTCAAATGACTGTTAAGTGCGTACTTAAAATCTTTTTCGTCTAATGTATCATGGGGTAAAATATAAAAGATCCATTTGATGGGTGTGTTTGGAGTTATATTCCACAAAGTGTGGTCTTTGTATTTGTTTAGGCGCAGGTAAATAAATTTGCCAATTCGCTTGTTTAGATAACCAATCTTTTGCTGTTTGTTCACTGACTCCAGCTGCTTGGCTTAGCTTTTTATTGCTGTTATTCCATTCCAATATCCTTTTGGCGAATATAGTCCTTTGTTCATTTTTATTTCAGTGACGACTTTTTAAAGCCCTTGAATAAGTACTTAAATTTAAGTACTTGAATAAAAAAACTTGTTAAGAACTTGATGAGGGCTTGTTAAAAACTTGATGTTGTTGTTAAGAACTTGAATAAAAACTTTTTAAAGAATTTAAAATTTAAGAACTTGAATAAAAAACGTGTTGCGACTTGAAAAAGGGAACCCCTAGACGATTTAAAGGACGTTTTTTTTTCACAATTAATTGTTCCCTTTTTTTCCCGGGGGGGAGACAACCCCTTTCTTTTGTAGTCTCTGGGCCCGAATGTCTGGCCCGGTTACTCAATGCATATTCCCGGTCGAAGCGTCGACTGTTTGCGGGTTTTGGTTGTTCAAGTTACATAAGGGGCCCCGGGCCCCCGCACGCACCCTTGTTAAATTTAGCGGCAAAAAAAAAAAAAAAAAAAAATTTTTTTTTTTTTTTTTTTTTTTTTTTTTCCCAATTTTATGTTTTAAAAGCAGCATTTTTATTTTTAAATCTAAAAGCATTTAAAAAAATTTTATTAAAAAGAGTGACTAAAAAGTAAGGTAAGATGCACTTTGTTTTTTTAGCTTTTGGTGTTGAAATTTAAAAAAATTTTAAAAAAAATAAAAAAATTTTACAAGTGGGACACCTTGTAATTGTAAGCGTTTGTTTTGTAACAGTATATATATAAATAAAAAGAAACACATTGGGGATATTGCTGCGTAGTTTTAAAACTTGGTTGTCAGGTTGAAAATCTAAATTTGCCCTCTTCCCTGCCCTCAGTACTTTCCATTTGTGTTTGTTGTCTGGGTCACTGGCGCGGTATAATCGCGTTAAACCACAGGGTGTGTTGTCTGGGGTACTGGCGCGGCTATAAACGCCCGAAAAACAAATTTTTGGTTTTTGGGTAGGGGCCCCCTTGCCATCACCTAAACCTGACACCATGCAGAACAAAAAGCAGTCTAAGTGGATACAAGATGGTTCAGGAAAATGACCTTCAGTAATGCTGTTAATAAAAGACACAGTCAGAGTGAACTATGTCACACTGATGAAACAAATGTTATCTGACCTTTTACTTAAGGCTTCAGCAGTGGCGTTGGACTCACAGGTTGAGAGCTATGTGTTCTTCTTCTGAGCTGTCCTTTGCATTATCCTTCGGTCAAGCCTTAACAGTGTTGAGACTTTGGGCCACAGAAACACACACACACACACACACACACACACACCCAACTCACACACACACACGCACTGTCACACATACACTAACTTCTTCGCTTCTCATTTACACAACAACACACACACACAACACAACACACGAAAATTTCACAGGGGGCCGAAGTATGTTTGAGGTTCGATCTTCATTTTGCAAAAAGAAGCTAAATCCATACAATCATTTAAATCATAATCACATTTTTCCTCGAACTTTTTAAGAATTCAAATAAACAGAAAAGGAAATAGCAACCAAAACCTTCCTATCACCTGTACTACGAGGGGAGAATGGAACATCTGAAGCTTCAATAGAACACACAAACCTATCCAAAAACGATTCACCTGATATCCTTTAGGGGGGGGGGGGGGGGAAGTTCCGTCTGCTCATATTGATGACAAACATATGAACATTAAAGATTTATTACTGAAGGGTCTTATTGGGAACAGAGAAGTAGGAGCTGCCTTCACCTGAAGGTTCTTACTTGGAAACAGAGAAGTAGGTGCTGCCTTATACCTCGAAGCTCTTACTTGGGAACAGAGAAGTAGGAGTGCATTTAATACTGAAGGTCTTACTGGTAAACGAGAAGTAGGGAGCTGCATTCATACTGAAAGGCTCTTTACTTGGAACAGAGAAGTAGGAGCTGCATTCATCACTGAAGGCTCTTACTTAGGGACAGAGAAGTAGGATCTGCATTATTACTGATGCTCTTACTTGGGAACAGAGAAGTAGGAGCTGCCTTCATACTGAAGGCTCTTACAGAGAAGTAGGAGCTGGTTCATCTATACCAGCTTCAAAAGTAGAGAATCCGTTTCACTTATGTGAAAATGTTTTTTTTATACTGCGGAATTAGTTGCAATATTCAAGGCCTTAATTACTTTTTGATTTTTCGGAAAAAAACATATTTCAAATTTTATGTGTTTGATTCTAAATTGGTCTTACACGCACTAAATCTCTGAACTGGAAATGCGATCAGAATTGAACAAATTTAAAAATAAACACACTGTTTCATCTTTTATCATTGAAAAGGCACCAAAGTAAGCTTTCTGTGGGAGCCTTCACATTGTGGAATTGTTTCAAATGAAAATGGGCTGATCGAGCTGCAAGAAAAGGAGCAAACATCATGCATGGTTCAGTTCAGTTAGATGCGGTCTAGAATTTACAAGAAGGTTATAGGATGTTTAGTAATGTGTCATTCGGAAATGTTTGACGAGAAACTTAAAAATCTAAAGTGTCACTACAGTCAGGCACTGCATAAACGCTAATAACAGAGGAAATATTAAACCCCTTTATTGTTCTTGTCCGGGATCTAATTCCAGGTCAGTTTCAGCTTGATGTTATAGGTTTTGCTTAAATGTCACGCACAAAATACAGCAAAATGTCCAGTGCATGTGAGAAGAGAAACAATGGATTAACATTTAATCGGTCCATTGCTCCCAAAGTTCAAGAAAACAACTAGAACTCTAGAGTGGGGACAACAGTTTTTATCTGATTCTTCCATCTCTCTTGAAAACATTTTGAACAGTTATAACACTTCTTGCATTTTTTTCGGAGTGTTTGATTAATTGTTCCAGTTGGTTATCTTCCTGTGATTTTGATTAGTTTTCCATCATCCCAAAACCACACTTTTGTGATAGTACTGTCACTTTTAACACCTACAGAACGGACACACACTACACTCACACACACAACAAACACACTTCTCTCTCTCTAATCTCTCTTTCTCTCTCTCTAATCATTACACACAACTTATACACAAACAAATATGCAAACATGGATGCATGATGCATGCACGCAACACACGCACACACACTTTGCAACGCATACATGCACTGCACACACTGCACCACACACACACACTACAAGCATACATCCACTATTGCAGGCACACTTGTTTTTCATACTGACATGCAAATGCATGTGTTGGCTGTTGCTTTCCGAGTGTGTTACTGTTTAAATTCTAATGTTAACGGATTATTGCATTATTGTTATTTCATATTGGGTAGGTTCTCGTTGATTTTCAAAGCTTTGATACTAAATCATTTTGATCAGTATCCAACGTTCTTTGACCTCATTTTCCCAAAGCAAGAATTATATTTTAAAACACATGTACACACTCATGCATGGTTCCCACAGGACAGCATTGTACATTCATATCAACCTTTTTATGCAGTAAAACTCCTCCCTCTCTCACTATCCCTTCCTTCTCCCCCTTCCTTTCCCACCCTCTACTATCACTTTTTAGGTTTAACAGACGTTAAACCAGCTAACAACACACACACACACACACACACACACACACAACACACTACACACACACACACACTGACACACATACACACAATCTTTTTCCCCCTCATGTACCACAATCACAAACACACACAGATACTCTCTTCTCTCTCTCTCTCACACACACAACACACACACACACACACACAACCACACACAACTATTTTCTCTATTTTTGCAAATGCCGTCTGGGAACGCATGTCTGTAAGAGCCTCCATCTGCCCTTGGATTTAATTCTGACCCATTACTTGCCCAGCATTACTAGCTCTAGTTTTGATTACTTAACTTATTCACTCCTGTACTGTCCCATTTCATGGCACCCCTCAGTTACAGATGTCAATCGTAATCATTCCCCTCTCTGGCACTCTCAGTTACTGAGTTCAATGTAAAATGTTCTCCTCTCTGGCACACTCAGTTACAGAGCTCAATGTACGGTTACCCTCTCTGGCACCCTCAGTTACAGAGTCAATGTAACGTGCCTCTTGGCACCCTCAGTAACCAGTCAATGTATCCTGTTCCCTCTCTGGCACCCTCAGTTACAGAGGTTCAATGTAACTTTTCCCCTCTCTGGCACCCTCAGTTACAGAGTCAATGTAAACTGTTCCCTCTCTGGCACCCTCAGTACAGAGTCAATGTCCTGTTCCCTCTCTAGGCACCCTCTGTTACAGAGTCAATGTAATCCTGTTCCCTCTCTGGCACCCTAAGTTACAATGTACTGTTCCCTCTCTTGGCACCCTAGTTACAAGGTATACCGTTCCCCTCTCTGGGGGGCACCCTCAGTTACAGAGTCCAATGTAACTGTTCCACTCTCTGGCACCCTCAGTTACAGAGTCAATGTACCTAGTTCCCCTCTCTGGCACTACTCAGTTACAGAGTCAATGTAATGTTTCTACTCTTGGCTCCCCAGTTTACAGAGTCAAATGTAACCGTTCCCTCTCTTGGCTCCATCAGTTTCAGATCGTAGTCAATGTAACCATTCCCCTCTCGGCCACCCTTAGTACAGAGTTCAATGTCTACTGTTCTCCTCTCTGGCACCCTCAGTTGCAATGGAACTGTTCCCCTCTCTGCCACCCCTCAGTTACAGAGTCAATGTACTGTTCTCCTCTCTGCCACCCTCGTTGCGATGTAACCGTTACCCTCTCTGGCACCCTCGTTACAATGTAAAACCGTTCCACCTCTCTGGCCCCTCAGTTACAAATGTATACCATTACCCTCTCTGGCACCTCAGTTTACAATGTAACCATTCACCTCTACTGGACCTCAGTTACAGAGTAAATGTAACTGGTTCCCCTCTCTGGCACCTCGTTCACAATGTTAACATGCCCTCTCTGCCACCCTAGTTACAGAGTCAATGTAACTGTTCCCCTCTCTGCCACCCTCAGTTACATGTTAAACCGTTCCCTATTCTGGCACCTTCAGTTACAATGTAACTGTTCCCTCCTCTCTGGCACCCATCAGTCTACAACGTACACCATTCCCTCTCTGGCACCTCAGTTACAGGTCAATGTAACCTGTTCTCTCTCTGGCACCCTCAGTTGCAATTGTAAAACTGTTCCCTCTCTGGCACCTTCAGTTACATTGTACTGTTCCCCTCTCTGGCTCCCTCAGTTACAATGTTAAACCATTCCCCCTCTCGGGCACCCTCAGTTACAGAGTCAATGTAAATGTTCTCTCCTCTCTGCCCCTCAGTTGCATGTAACTGTTCCCCTCTTGGGCACCTTCAGTTTCAAGTAACTGTTTCCCCTCTCCTGGCCCCCTCAGTTACAATGTAACCTATTCCCCTCTCTGGCCATCCCTCAGGTACAGAGTACAATGTAAATCTTGTTCTCCTCTCTGCACCCTCAGTTGCTATGAACTGATTCCCTCTCTGCACCCTCTGTTCATAGATTCAGATCTCGCATCTTACCACCTTCCATATCCCTTCACATTGTGCCTAGCACATAGCCAACACTCGCCTGTGCGTTCTCTCTCCTTTCTTGCCCAGGCACACGATTCATTATATCATATATTTCCAAAATCGCTCTCTTCCTCCATCTTTAAAATCAACAAATTTGCATTGAAATTTGAATGATGTTGTAATTTTTGTGTTTGGGAAACAGTGGACTGTGTCTTTCTCTCCTACGCTGATTTATCAGAGAGAACCATGATCTCTGAATCATCCATACATCCATGAATCCATGAATGCCCTAAAAGAACTCGAACATGAGGAGTCAGTTTCCTTTCCTATGTTGCAGATATTACATTGATGGCGTAGGTAATAAAGGTGATAATGATGCAGCTCAAGTGAAGGTAAAAATTACATGAGAGGAAGAAAAAATAAACAGTAAAAAGAAGAAGGGGGGAGATGGAGAGAGGATGGGGTGGAGGGAAGGAAGGGTAGGGCGACAGAGCAGAGAGAAGAGGGGGAGAGAGAGAGAGAGAGAGAGAGGGGGGAGAGAGAGGAGAGCAGTGAGAGAGAGAGAGATGGTATGTTCAGTTTTATCAGAGTCAGGGAATGGTTCAATGATCAGGCTATTCTCACTGTGTCAATAATCCGGTGGGATAGGGGGAATATCTGTAGCAGTGACAATGACATACATCTCAGAAAAAAAAAACACACTCAAAAATGACGATGGACAAAGTGGAAATGCTCCACTCATGGATACATGATAAGAATTATTCAGAGAGAGAGAGAGAGAGAGAGGAGACCAGCATCTACCCACAAATTGTAAGACTTGTTTCTGATTGCCTTTTAAAAGAAAAATTAGAATGAGGCATACATGCCAAGACATATGCAAGCAGTATAGATAATTCAAAAGCATTAAGATGGGTGTAATACTTCTTAGGATTAACTATTCTCTAAGATTCTGATATCAGTACATATCAGAGCGTCAAGTTTGTTGATCAGATTTGCTAGTAGAACTAAGGGCAAAAATGCACTGTGACACACCTTTCACATGTTTGTGAGAAATATGGGCAAAATGCCACTGTGCATACCTCACACGTTTGTGAGTGTTCTTTTAGCAATGTGGTTTTCAAGGGAGACACACCAAGTCTGATTCTCAGACAACCTTACTGTAAACACAGATTCTGATTATGTTAAAATGTATTGTTCATGGGTTATACAGTTGTCTGAACGTGAAATACTGTTTTAATAGATCATGTGACATTACACTGCTCTCTAAGTTTTCAAATTATTTTGCTTGAAATCAGACAGAATTTGTTCACATCTTCCAAATTGACTTTCCCAAATGTACCAAATCTGTTATCGTACTATGTAAAAACAAATCTTCTACAACAATGCATGCACACACACACACAACACACAAACACCACCACACCAACACACACCACCACACACACAACACACACACTGGTTTCTATCATGGAGACAGACAAGACAGACAGACAGAACAGACAGAGAAAAGGAGCGATTACAGTTATTCGACCCTTGTCCTTGGCGAGCTCCTGTTGAACCATTGTCACCACTCTCTGACTGTACTGACATTCCTTTTGTCTGCCCCAGCACACAAAAACACACTGTTCTCTCGGTTGTCGGTGGCAGAGAAGTGATATCACAGAATAATGAATCAAACGGGAGACGGTGGGGTTAAAGGAGAGATGTTTTACAGAGAAAAAAAACAACATTATATGAAGCCATGAATAAACAAACAAAATGTGGAAAAATTCAAAACAAGACTGAGTGAAGGAAAAGAGACCATTTACACAACACACACCACACACACACACACACACACACACACACACAAACACAACACCACACCACACGCACACATACACACATATTGATGAAGACCATAATATACAATATAATATATATTAGTCTCTTGCCTTCCTTTAGTTCAGAGAAGAGAAAACAGACAGCCAGAGGACAAAGGCAGAGAGAAAAGTTCAAACAAAAGTAGTAGAAAAAAACAAGAACAGGCCCTAACTCTTTTGAAAAAAAATGGCAAGCAAAAATGATCTGAAATCATAAACTGAGGACACACAAAAAAAAAGATGATAGGGTGTATGTTAAGTATGTTTAAAATATTCATACCCTTTGCGACTACTTATATCGCAGACAAATTTGTGATGATTCAGGGCTAACAATTCGTTTCATCCACTGTGTTATGAAATCTCCAGGAGGGAGATAATTCCAACCTTACAGTTGATGTTTCAGCTAGAGATACTTCACAGTTCAGCATGTATTTTATGGTTTTAAGTGTTGTTTCTGTAAATGTTTGTTTTAGTTGTACTTACTTCTTTTCTCATCACTTTCAGTTTGAATATTGTGGCGCCATAAACTATTCACAACAGAATTGGACTTGCTATATAGTGCTCACTGAACATGTTGACGAGCAACAGAATTCATTATTTGCATGTATCCATGTTGTTCTTTGTTTTTTCAATGGAGAAATCCTAATCAATCATTCAATGAACATCTACACACACACAAAAATTAAGAATTCAATCAATCATTCAATTAACGTCACACACACAACACACACACACACCACACACACACACACACACACACACACACACACACAATGAGCAAGCTCGCACATGGGCAGACCTAAAATCCGTGTGTGCTCAAGCCTAGAGAGATGAGAGAGACAGAGAGGGAGAGAGGTATACACCAGCAGTGTAATGTGTCTTGAGTCAGTGAAGGTGATGGACAGACAGCCAGCGAGGTGAGCACACAGTTCTTGAGATAAACGAAAATGAGCAACCTTGAAACATAGCCCACCAACTGGTTGTTAATGATGAAGCCATTTCAATTGATCTCAAATTAATTTTCTTTGCGATTTCCACCTTTCTGCAAGTTCTACTGACTGCTTTCTACTATACTTGTTCACTCAGTGTCCCTTAGCATGTTTAACCATTGTGTAAACTCTGGCAAACTTTTTTCTGGAAATAACTCTTATTGTCCTAACTCGGATTTTGATGTGAACAGTGCCCCACCAGTTGGACTAATGATTACTTAGGACTCATAAGAAGTTCTCCCATCATTTTGAGATGTCTTCCCAGGAGATTTGCTCTTTGGGGGACAAAAAACAACAACAAATAAACCAAAACAACAAACAAATAAACCAACAACAACCAAATAAACATAAAACAACAACAAATAAACCAAAACAACAACAAATAAAACATAAAACAACAACAAATAAACCAAAAACATCAACCAAATAAACCAAAACAACAACAAATAAAAATAAAAGAAAAAGATCTGGGTGGAAGGGACTGGGGCGGTGGTGGGTAAAGCAGGAAACACCAAGACGGACCATGCACATTTTTTTTAAAAATTTAATCAACTTTGCATAAACAAATAGACAAAGAATGTTAACTTTCAAAGTAAAGCTTTCAATTTGGAATTATTATTATTTATTGTCAATGTGAGTCTTTTACAGGCTTACATGTGGCGCAATCACAGACTGTGTGGTGCATTCATACTAGACTAAGAACAATTCCCAGTCATCATTCAGGTCCACTCCAGCCCTACAGCTCACACACAAATACCTACGTTTTTAACAAACAGTCTCTGCCCTTCACACACTGATTTCTGACAATAGGTCAGGGCATGAAGGAGTAGCATTCTGCAAGAGAGCCACCACCCAAAGGGAAGGGTCCCCTCTACACGCTCCTCCCACCAAACCGTTGCGGCTTCCACGTTCTCTCATAAATGTACCAAATCATCAGTGATCAATAATCAGTTACCTGTCGTTCAGTTCTACAATCTACATATTTCTTTCTTTTATTTCTTTCTTCGTACGCAGGCTGATACCTCATGTGGACACTGCTTGTATAGACAGGCAGTGGAGTTTTGGTGTGTATGACCATTTTTTATCCTGCATAAGGCAGCCACACTCCATCTTAGGGGAAAGGTGCATGTAGTGTAACGTGTCATCCATACAAACGTGAAACAAACTGCCCTTCTCTTCCGAAAGCTGGTGATGGGATCTTACGTGTGTGTAAAGTTGTTTGGTGTGTTCACCACACGGAAACCTTTGTTTTAATCTCATCTCAAAAGGCCTGTGTGGGGGGAATGGAGTCTGAACCTATGTTAAACTCCGAGGGGAAAAATTCCAAATATGATTATCCACTTAATCAAATGAAATTCTCTTATCCACCCTTTCACAATGTGTGAAACATATTTACCAAGCAGGTCATTATAAACCAAACCACAATTTCAACACAATGATATAACCGACACTTTGGAAAGCAATAACTGGAACAGTCAGCAACAATGCCATTTTCTAACCAACAAAGCTAAATAATGTAGCTCATAACGGGCGTACTTTAGACACTGCTAAACTATTGTGACTGGCACGGCCTCTGCCTAGATGTTCTTGCCAGCCTAAGCTGCCTCAAGGAAACTGCAGGAAAAACCAGTGGATGTTCACAAACCGGTCTAGCGGCCCCCAAATGTGTTGTACTTACTGAAAAAATGGTTGCCGACTTCTGCTGTGGCATTTATATTGACTGTCTGAATCTTGAGTCTGAGGTGAGCACCTGAACACCACTGCACTACCACGAATCTGTCTGTCCACGTGTATGGCTATGAAGTAAAAATCCAAGGGGACTGTTTCTAATGATTTTCTTCATCATTTTTACACTACTACTATCACTTTTCTTGAGGCAAAAAAGATTCATATTTATGAATCTATGTTGGCAGGCATGTCAAAATCTAGCAGCCAAAGATTTTTTCTCTTGACACAGGTGATTTTGATCATTTTAATTTAAACATTAGATTCTCATACAGTACTAACCATACACAAGGGAAGCAACCTGATCTGCCACCAAAAATGCTAGATTACAGCAAAGACAAGCTAGTTTTGTACCTTTTATCGACTGCTACGAGTATATTTGTAGTTCTTCCATGATGCAATGTTGGCGGACTATAGATATTACACATAGTCAGTCACCGATCGATATGTTAAACAAAATGGAACTATTAAATGGCAACCCCATACAGAAATTGCCATAAACAGTAACTTTCTAGACTTCATAGTAACAAAAAATCAAGGCACACACCATACACACACAACACACACACAACACAACCCCACACACACACACACACACACAATTCAAGGCACACACACACACCCACACACACACACACACACACACACACACACACATACACACAAACAGCTAAAACACACTTTATACAGAGGATTACTATGAACACACACACACACACAACACACACAACAGAGTGACACACACACACACACACACACCACTCACACACACACTACCACACACTCACACACACTTGCACACACACACACACACACAAGATGTAGATATACATCTGTTTTACTCTATGTGCACCTGATTCTCGTGGACTTTTCTAAGTAGGTCAAACAGCCAGCCCTTCTGTCATAAGACAGTCTCTGACCTGTCTGAAACCTTTGCGGATGTTTTGGGGTCTTACTTATTTCAATGATCTCTATCAGTATTATTTCTTCAGTGAAAACACTTCATTTCAATGATCTGTATCAGTTTTAATACTTCAGTGAAACATTATCTCTTTATCCTGTTTAAATCTAAAACCGTTCGTGAGATATAACTAGAAGTTAAACATGATTTGAAATATATTTTGTACTATTATAGACTCTAGTAAACTGAAATCACGGGTTTGCTGTTGCCAGCCCCTTTTTTGGTTCCATCTGTATTTTTCTTTTGCTTGATGCATTGTTGAATGTCAAGTGTATAGATGTGTGTCGTGTGTGTGTGTGTGTCGTGTGTGTGTGTGTGTGTGTTACACATACATGGTGGTGAGTGCATGCATTTGAATGTGTGTGTGTGTGTGTGTGTGTGTGTGTGTGTGTGTGTCCTGTGTACACGATACATGTGTGTGGAGTGCTTGA
This sequence comes from Conus canariensis, assembly GCA_033310375.1. Classification (NCBI taxonomy): domain Eukaryota; kingdom Metazoa; phylum Mollusca; class Gastropoda; order Neogastropoda; family Conidae; genus Conus; species Conus canariensis. Next base: position 272 of record JAMYXO010002487.1, on the reverse strand, counting down.
TGTGAATGTGAGTGTGTGTGTTGTGTGTGTGTGTGAGTGTGTGTTGTGTGTGTGTGTGTGTACACATACATGAGTGTGAGTGCATGCTTGTGAATGTGTGTGTGTGTGTGTGTGTGTGATGTGTGTGTGTGTGTTGTGTGTGTGTGTGTGTGTAGTGTGTTGGAAGGCACCATATCCTAACAACAGAAAAGGTAACATATCTTTATGTGTGGAGAGAGTGTTCTTGTTGTCACATGTAACAACTCTGGGTGTGTGTGTGTGTGTGTGTGTGT
>JAMYXO010002486.1:22500-23583 GCA_033310375.1 Conus canariensis | reverse complement strand
CCCCATCATCCCTTGCTCAGTCCCCGATCAGAGGGAAGGAGGAGCGAGCCGGAAAGAGGCACCGTCGCAGTTCTAGCACCGCCTCCCAGGAAGGCTACATTGTCAAGGTGAGCAGCTCTTGAAGTCTCTCCTCTGTTTTAATTCCTCTTATTTTTAGCTTTGGAATCTCAGCTTGGTTTTTGTTATGAAGAAATAACATGTTAAGTCAGTAAAACCTTAAGATGACTGTTTAGTGTTTGTTTTGTGTGTGTGTGTGTGTGTGTGTGTGTGTGTGTGTGTGTGTGTGTTTTTGGTGGGTTTTTTTTTTAACCACAAAATTATTCGTTTTGGAATGTTCAATTTTATCCTATTGATGAATGATGTAAGATGATCTTGATCATTTGTTTTATATTTGTGGTTCACTGGCATCCACACACACTCTTTGTGTTTTTGCTAGCGCTTTTTTAACAGTTGTATTGATGTACAACTTCCCTCATTTCAGAGACGTTAGACAGATGAATTCTCATGCAAAGGTTTTATTTCAGCCCACGACAAAAAGATGGCGCGATGAACGCTGGAAACGATGGGAGCCCTCCATGAAGCCTGAGGAGCTGCCCGCAGTCTCTGCCAAGGAGTTGAATGAGGTGAGTGTGCAGTTTATCTGCAGTTAATATATCCAACCTGCTTGATGTTTGCATCCTGTGTTGTCTGTCTGTATTCTGTGTCAGTTTGATGTACATTTCTTTTATTGGTAATTGAAACATAGACAAGATTTATGCATACCTGCTGGTTATATCCAAGTGTGTGTGTGTGTGTGTGTGTGCGCGCGCGAGTGTGCACGCAACGTTTTATTGATTGAAAATGAGCATTCAACACTTTAGATGCTGATTGGCTGAGGCAGACTGGCTTGGTAATAACACTTCCCTGGCAACAAAATTCAGCCAAACAAGCTACGGTATTGGTTGACCCTTGTTACAAATGTACATGAAGCGTACGATATGAACAAGGGGTATGATTAAAGACTCCTTTTGGCATGAAAGATTTACCAAATTTTGAATAGGAAAAAGCATTTTGGATAATGTTTTAATCCACATGGGTTCCAAG
>JAMYXO010002486.1:0-17500 GCA_033310375.1 Conus canariensis | reverse complement strand
GTCGCTGGAGGTGTACGAGACCCTCAACGGGGCCCTGATGAACGTGGAAGTGGCCTACAACCGCAGCAAGAACACGGAGTGCGTGGTGTGTCGGCAGATGGGGGCCACCCTGGGCTGCTTCAGGAACCGCTGCATCAACAACTACCATCTGCCCTGCGCTCGCGCCAAGGGCTGCATTTTCTTCAAGGATAAGGTCAGATTTCTTTGGTGTGCTTTGATATGTTTATCATAGTTTCTTAACAGAGAGAAAGAGAGAATGTGTGTGTATGTGTCCACACTTGCAACTAAAAGCAGTAAGTGCATGTATATGGACAAGAACACTGTGTGTGTGTGTGTGTGTGTGTGTGTGTGTGTGTGTGTGTGTGTGTTGGCGCGTGCATGTGTGTGAGAGAGCGTGTGTGTGTGCACACTTGCAACCAAAAGCAGTAAGAGCTTGTATGTGAACATGAACAAAACTAAGAGCTCTGTCTGTATACTTACTGTATACAGACTTACTGTTGCAGAATTCATTCTATCCATAAGTGGACATTTGATGCATACCCTGATGCATATATCACAAACCTGAAGTGAAGGTGAATGAATCTCCTGATGTGTGATGGGTGACTCTTTACATGATAATATTTGCAGACGATTATCTGTGCCAACCATAACAACACACCCAAACCGTACGCTGAATCGGAGTTGTTGTCCCTGGAAGTTGACCGACGGGTCTACATTAACAGGGATGAGGACAGGCAGGTGGCAAGGTACGTCTGTTGTAGCAGGAAACCGTACAGAAACTCGGGGGGGGGGGGGGGGGGGGGGGCTAGCATGCCTGTATGGATGCATGTGAATGGGACATGTATAGCTCAGTAAATTGTTGGCAGTGTATTACGTGGCGATATGAAGCGTGCCGATTCTTTTCATGATAAGTCATAACATATTTTGAGTTAGAAAAAAAAAAAAAAAGGGATGATAAACTTCGCAGTGTGGGCTGTTTTCAAAGGCATGCAGCTATGGCCATTTTTCTGGTGAAAATTGTGAAGCAGCAGAGCAGGTAATAATCTCAGCTGATCAAAGCAAGAAGAGCAGATGTAAAAAATCTAAGACTGTGTGAAAAAGTACCTGGTCAAATACCTTGCACTGTTGAAAATTCAGGTGGACAAAGACATGCCTCTGAATGCTGCAGGCCTGTTGTCTAGCACCTGCCAAAGAAGGCAGACTGTGAGTCGCTGACCAGCTGTCAACCAGCCCAGACTTTAAAGGAATTTTGTCATGCTTGAACATTCATTCATATTTTGGAAGGTGAAAATTCCAAAATTGTGAAAGTCTCCCGGCTATCTAAGTAATCTTGAATTTTCTCCCCAAAAGGTTAGGTATGGCTATAAATGGAGGAGTATGGCTATGAATGGAGGAGTATGGCTATAAATGGAGGAGTATGGCTATGAATGGAGGAGTATGGCTATAAATGGAGGAGTACGGCTATGAATGGAGGAGTATGGCTATGAATGGAGGAGTATGGCTATAAATGGAGGAGTATGGCTATGAATGGAGGAGTATGGCTATAAATGGAGGAGTCTGGCTATAAATGGAGGAGTATGGCTATGAATGGAGGAGTCTGGCTATGAATGGAGGAGTATGGCTATGAATGGAGGAGTATGGCTATGAATGGAGGAGTATGGCTATAAATGGAGGAGTCTGGCTATGAATGGAGGAGTCTGGCTATAAATGGAGGAGTATGGCTATGAATGGAGGAGTATGGCTATGAATGGAGGAGTATGGCTAAGTGGCATGGAAGTAAAAACACCAAATGTACAGAAACAGCGAGTCAGCAAAAAAGATGAAGAAGAAGGGGGAAAAAAGATTGTCTTCGTCTGTGTGTGCTTTGACTGTTGTGTAGTTGATGGCATTGAAGTAAACACACAAAATGTACAGAAACAGTGAGTCAGCAAAAAAAAAAAAAAAAAAAGAAAGAAAAAAAAAGGGAAAAAGAAACATTATTGTCTTCATCTGTTTGTGTTTTGACTGTTGTGTAGTTGATGGCATGGTGTTTGTGTGTTGACTGTTGTGTAGTTGATGGCATGGTGTTTGTGTGTTGACTGTTGTGTAGTTGATGGCATGGTGTTTGTGTGTTGACTGTTGTGTGGTTGATGGCATGGTGTTTGTGTTTTGACTGTTGTGTGGTTGATGGCATGGTGTTTGTGTTTTGACTGTTGTGTAGTTGATGGCATGGTGTTTGTGTGTTGACTGTTGTGTGGTTGATGGCATGGTGTTTGTGTTTTGACTGGTGTGTGGTTGATGGCATGGTGTTTGTGTGTTGACTGTTGATGGCATGGTGTTTGTGTGTTGACTGTTGTGTGGTTGATGGCATGGTGTTTGTGTGTTGACTGTTGATGGCATGGTGTTTGTGTGTTGACTGTTGTGTGGTTGATGGCATGGTGTTTGTGTGTTGACTGTTGATGGCATGGTGTTTGTGTGTTGACTGTTGATGGCATGGTGTTTGTGTGTTGACTGTTGTGTAGTTGATGGCATGGTGTTTGTGTGTTGACTGTTGTGTGGTTGATGGCATGGTGTTTGTGTGTTGACTGTTGATGGCATGGTGTTTGTGTGTTGACTGTTGTGTGGTTGATGGCATGGTGTTTGTGTGTTGACTGTTGTGTGGTTGATGGCATGGTGTTTGTGTGTTGACTGTTGTGTGGTTGATGGCATGGTGTTTGTGTTTTGACTGTTGTGTGGTTGATGGCATGGTGTTTGTGTTTTGACTGTTGTGTGGTTGATGGCATGGTGTCTGTGTGTTGACTGGTGTGTGGTTGATGGCATGGTGTTTGTGTGTTGACTGTTGTGTGGTTGATGGCATGGTGTTTGTGTTTTGACTGTTGTGTGGTTGATGGCATGGTGTTTGTGTGTTGACTGTGTGTGTGTTGATGCTGGTGTTTGTGTTTATGACTTGTGTAGTTGATGGATGCAGTATGTTGTTGACTGATGTGTAGTGATAGGCAATGGTGTTTGTGTGTTGACTGTGTGTAGTTGATGGCATGGTGTGTGTGTTGACTGTTGTGTAGTTGATGGCATGGTGTTTGTGTTTGACTGTTGTGTGTGATGGCATGGTGTTTGTGTGTTGACTGTTGTGTGGTTGATGGCATGGTGTTTGTGTTTGACTGTTGTGTGGTTGATGGCATGGTGTTGTGTGTTGACTGTTGTGTAGTTGATGGCATGGTGTTGTGTGTTGACTGTTGTGTGGTTGATGGCATGGTGTTTGTGTGTTGACTGGTGTGTGTTGATGGCATGGTGTTTGTGTTTGACTGTGTGTGTTGATGGCATGGTGTTTGTGTGTTGACTGTTGTTGTTGATGGCATGGTGTTTGTGTGTTGACTGGTGTGTAGTTGATGGCATGGTGTTTGTGTGTTGACTGTGTGTAGTGTTGATGGCATGGTGTTTGTGTGTTGACTGTGTGTGGTTGATGGCATGGTGTTTGTGTTTTGACTGTTGTGTGTTGATGGCATGGTGTTTGTGTGTTGACTGTGTGTAGTTGATGGCATGGTGTTTGTGTTTTGACTGTTGTGTGGTTGATGGCATGGTGTTTGTGTGTTGACTGTGTGTAGTTGATGGCATGGTGTTGTGTTTTGACTGTGTGTGTTGATGGCATGGTGTTTGTGTGTTGACTGTTGTGTAGTGATGGCATGGTGTTGTGTTTGACTGTTGTGTGTTGATGGCATGGTGTTTGTGTGTTGACTGGTGTGTGGTTGATGGCATGGTGTTGTGTGTTGACTGGTTGTGTGGTTGATGGCATGGTGTTTGTGTTTTGACTGGTGTGTAGTTGATGGCATGGTGTTTGTGTGTTGACTGTTGTGTGGTTGATGGCATGGTGTTTGTGTGTTTGACTGGTGTGTGGTTGATGGCATGGTGTTTGTGTTTTGACTGTTGTGTGGTTGATGGCATGGTGTTTGTGTGTTGACTGTTGTGTGTTGATGGCATGGTGTTTGTGTTTTGACTGGTTGTGTGGTTGATGGCATGGTGTTTGTGTTTGACTGTGTGTGGTTGATGGCATGGTGTTTGTGTGTTGACTGTTGTGTAGTTGATGGCATGGTGTTTGTGTGTTGACGGGTTGTGAGTTGATGGCATGGGTTTTGTGTTTTGACTGGTGTGTAGTTGATGGCATGGTGTTTGTGTTTTGACTGGTGTGTGTTGATGGCATGGTGTTTGTGTTTTGACTGTGTGTGGTTGATGGCATGGTGTTTGTGTTTTGACTGTTGTGTAGTTGATGGCATGGTGTTTGTGTTTTGACTGTGTGTGGCGTTGATGGCATGGTGTTTGTGTTTTGACTGTTGTGTGGTTGATGGCATGGTGTTTGTGTTTTGACTGTTGTGTGGTTGATGGCATGTTGTTGAGGGTTGTGTTGATGATGTGCTGTGTGTGACTGTGTGTTGATGGCATGGTGTGTTGTGTTTTGACTTGTTGTGTAGGTTGATGGCATGGTGTTTGTGTTTTGACTGGTGTGTGGTTGATGGCATGGTGTTTGTGTTTTGACTGTTGTGTAGTTGATGGCATGGTGTTTGTGTTTTGACTGTTGTGTAGTTGATGGCATGGTGTTTAGTGTGTTTGCATGGTGTGTGTGGTTGATGGCATGGTGTGTTGTGTTTTGACTGTTGTGTGGTTGATGGCATGGTGTGTGTGTTGACTGTTGTGTTATGCATGTGTAGTGTATTGACGTGTGTGTTGATGGCATGGTGTTTTGTGTTTTGACTGTTGTGTGTTGATGGCATGGTGTTTGTGTGTTTGACTGTTGTGTGGTTGATGGCATGGTGTTTGTGTGTTGATGTGTGTGTTAGCTGGTGTTTGGTTGCATGGTGTTTGTGTTTGGCTGGTTGTGTTGTAGTTGATGGCATGGTGTTTGTGTTTTGACTGTTGTGTGTTTGATGGCATGGTGTTTGTGTGTTGACTGGTGTGTGGTTGATGGCATGGTGTTTGTGTTGACTGGTGTGTGGTTGATGGCATGGTGTTTGTGTGTTGACTGGTGTGTAGTTGATGGCATGGTGTTTGTGTTTGACTGGTGTGTAGTTGATGGCATGGTGTTTGTGTGTTGACTGGTGTGTAGTTGATGGCATGGTGTTTGTGTGTTTGACTGTTGTGTGGTTGATGGCATGGTGGTTTGTGTTGTGTGTTGTGCTGTTTGTTGTGATGTGGTAGCTGATGGCATGGTGTTTGTGTTTTGACTGTTGTGTGGTTGATGGCATGGTGTTGTGTGTTGACTGTGTGTGTAGCTTGATGGCATGGTGTTTGTGTTTTGACTGGTGTGTAGTTGATGGCATGGTGTTTGTGTGTTGACTGTTGTGTAGCTGTATGGCATGGTGTTTGTGTGTTGACTGGTGTGTAGTTGATGGCATGGTGTCAGTGTGTTGACTGTTGTGTAGTCGATAGCATGGTGTCTGTGTGTTGACTGGTGTGTAGTTGATGGCATGGTGTTTGTGTTTTGACTGGTGTGTAGCTGATGGCATGGTGTTTGTGTGTTGACTGTTGTGTAGTTGATGGCATGGTGTCTGTGTGTTGACTGGTGTGTAGTTGATGGCATGGTGTTTGTGTTTTGGCTGTTGTGTAGTTGATGGCATTGTGTTTGTGTTTTGACTGTTGTGTAGCTGATGGCATGGTGTTTGTGTTTTGACAGTTCTGTAGTTAATAGCATGGTGTTTGTGTGTTGACAGTTTTGTAGTTGACAGCATGGTGTTTGTGTGTTGACTGGTGTGTAGTTGATGGCATGGTGTCTGTGTGTTGACTGGTGTGTAGTTGATGGCATGGTGTCAGTGTGTTGACTGGTGTGTAGTTGATGGCATGGTGTCTGTGTGTTGACTGGTGTGTAGTCGATGGCATGGTGTCAGTGTGTTGACTGGTGTGTAGTTGACGGCATGGTGACAGTGTGTTGACTGGTGTGTTGTTGATGGAATGGTGTCAGTGTGTTGACTGGTGTGTAGTTGATGGCATGGTGTCAGTGTGTTGACTGGTGTGTAGTTGACAGCATGGTGTTTGTGTATTGACAGTTGTGTAGTCGATGGCATGGTGTCTTTGTGTTGACTGGTGTGTAGTCGATGGCATGGTGTCTGTGTGTTGACTGGTGTGTAGTTCATGGCATGGTGACAGTGTGTTGACTGGTGTGTAGTTGATGGCATGGTGTCAGTGTGTTGACTGGTGTGTAGTTGACGGCATGGTGTCAGTGTGTTGACTGGTGTGTAGTTGATGGCATGGTGTCAGTGTGTTGACTGGTGTGTAGTTGACGGCATGGTGTTTGTGTGTTGACTGGTGTGTAGTTGATGGCATGGTGTCAGTGTGTTGACTGGTGTGTAGTTGATGGCATGGTGTCAGTGTGTTGACTGGTGTGTAGTTGACGGCATGGTTTCTCTGGGTGGGCAGCATGGTGTGCAGCCTGATCCACCCGGACGAAGGACGCTATGCTGTGCGCATCGGCTCCCTCATCCTGCACTGCATTGGGCAGCTGCTTCCCCACCAGATACAGACCAACAAGTTCAACTCCCGAGAATTCATCTACCCGGTATGCGGTCATTGGGGAGAATGGGGGTGGTAGTGTGTCATTATTTGTGTTGGGGTGAAGTATTCAACTCAGAGGTGTTTGTGTGCAAGCCTGTATTGGTCTTTAAGTATGTCTGTAAAAATTTAAAACATGAATGCTGTTTTAAGAGTCAGTGCTGTAATTGACTTCTGTCTGTAAAAACTTAAAACATGAATGCTGTTTTAAGAATCAGTGCTGTAACTGACTTCTGCCCTGAAGGCTGTGATGCAGTGTGTTGTCAGGTGTTGATACAACTTTGAAGATGAATGCAAAAACTAGGAAATAGCAGACGTTAATGAGGGAAAAGAATAAACACACAGTAGGCTTGTTTACATTTTGCCCTGAGGAGATATGAAGAAACAAAAGTAAGGAAATGAAACGTGAAGTATTGTTGAGTCCGGTGTTGGTTTTGGTTCTTTCTGTATGCATGTCATTTGTGTGCTCCCGTCTGTCTTCCCAAGATAACTTGAAAATGCTCATCAGGTCTTTGTCAGAAGTACAGGCTTGTTAGTAGCATCAGAGTCTACAAGGGATCAGATTTTAAGGTTTCGTGTTGCAAAGGTGATAAAATGTAGGTAGATCACAATCCAGTAGAAAGAAAAAAGAATCCAACCTCTGAAGGATCTGTGTATTTTTTGGGAGAATAAGGACAGCCTGAAATGGTCAAGGAGTTCATGGCTGAAGAAGCCAAAAGAGAGCGAGTTTGTGTACAGTGAGGTATTTTGCTGCGTGTTGTCCGCCAATCCATTAAAGACTTGAATCTGAGACTCACTGGACTACAGGCACAGCTGAGTAATTTTTCATGAAGATACAGATGAACAGATGTAAGGAAAAGTAATATTGGTGTTTCGGATTGGTGGATATTTGAGCCTTAAAGTAAGAATGCATAATTCAGTTGAAATGCCTGTATGTGACTGTTCAGAAGTGTTTAGGGATGTTGTTATTGATGCTTTTTAAAGTTTGTTTCCACTTGCAAAGATGTGAGTTGTAAGGATTGCCAGTGTTTGTGTGTTGTCAACATTTGTTTTTATTAGAATACATCAATTGGTCACTTGGTGTGATACATGTTAGTTGATATGCTGGTAGCCACATAGAATCTTCAGGCAAGGTTTTGCCCCCCAAATGCGTCCAGAATGAGAATTTAGTGTCGTCCTTGCTGATAGAGAACACTCCCAATTAATGTGCATGTGTTTGTTCCCGTGATTGATAAATCATTTGCAGTTGAACTGTGTGTGTGAGACAGGTCGGTTTCCGATCTACACGTTTCTACTGGAGTCACCGGATACTGTACAAGAGATGCCGCTACCTGTGCAGCATTGCCGACAATCAGGGGGCACCAGAGTTCATTGTGTGTGTGAAAGAAGAGGGCTTCGAAGACGTCACATTCAGAGATTCTTCTGCGAAAAGTAATGAATGATGAATTGGCAGTCTTTACCTTAGTTTTATACCCATTTTTGCCACTGTTTCTCTGTAACTGAAAAAATAACTTGAGACTGGCTGGATTTTAATTGGGGGATGGGGAGGTTGAAGGGGAAGGGAAGGTCGGGGGATTGACAGAGTATTCCCTTCTGAAGAAATATCTTTCCTGTTTTTCTTTATTCTGTCATCTATTTTGGTCTTCCAGTCCGATCATTTACAATTTTACAGCACCATTAAAATCTGCTATCAGACCTGACTATTCTCCTTTCATTGTTCGTTTTCCTGGTTTTGTGCTGTGAAAATGACAGTGTACTTTAGGGCTGTTTCTGCCTTATTTATGTACATGACTTCATTTTCTGTATTATCCACTCACATGGAGTGAAAGATCTATCTGCCCCTTGTATACCATTCCCCTGGCTTCCCTGCTGATGTATTAGGCTGTTTATCAGATTTTTGGCTTTCTGTCTCACATAGGTGACATTCCAATAGGATCATACCATCCTAAGAACATGTTTGTGCCGATGTGTGTATAAACATTTTTTTTTACAAGGTCTGGCTTTGCGTTTGGGCAGGCGTATGGATGAACATGTTGATGCCGTTGAAGGAGATGCACAGCGAAGCAGACATGGTGAAGATGTTCCCAGAGTTCATGTGTATGGAGGAGCTGTTTGGCCTGAACGAACCGTCCATCGTCAGAGTTCTGGAGTCGGTAAGTGCCCACTGTTCAGCACAAGCTGTTGCAACGTCTGCTGCTGAAACTGTTCCTTCCCAACCCCACCTTCCCCACTCCTTAAGTTCATGCATTGAGAGCTGGCTGTATCGACCCGGTTTTTTGTTTTTTTTACACAGCATTCAATAAACTGTGAACCATTGACATCTATCCCCCAGATTTGCTTGCATGGAAGGGTCAGCGAAAGAGGAGAGTTGTGTGGTCAGTACTTTACCCCTGGGGACAGTTACAGTAGCCAGTTTGGCGTCATATACTTTACCATGTCAGACCATAGCATTCAACGGCAGTTAGCCAGCTCTGTCAGGCCGAATTTTTTCCGTGGCCAATGCAGTCATAAGACAGTCACGTGATGTCACCCCACTTCCGGCCCCGGAAGAAGCCAGTGTCAACTTCCTATAAATCATTCATCTTCGGCCTGCCGTCAAAGCAAGATAAGTCTTGTGCTCTGTCTCGCCTATACTTGCCTTTGTGTTAACTTTGCTGTGTTTTGTTCTATACTTGATTCAGTTGTGGCTTGCAAATGTGAGGCTCTTGGTGGGAGCGTATTTATCAAAAGATTTGTCTCTTTTACCGGCACTCTCGGGAGCGTATTTATTAAAAGATTTGTCTCTTTTACCGGCACTCCCGCGACTTTGTTACTCGCGATCGTCGGCACCGCTCGCCGGTCGTGTTCCCCCACCATATTGCCGAGCCTCGGGTTCAGCACGCATTTTGTGCTGGTTCCGGCTTGCACTAGACCCTGAGTATTTTTGCCGTGTGAGGCTCTTGGTGGGAGCGTATTTATTAAAAGATTTGTCTCTTTTACCGGCACTCTCGGGAGCGTATTTATTAAAGATTTGTCTCTTTTACCGGCACTCTCGCGACTTTGTTACTCGCGATCGTCGGCACCGCTCGCCGGTCGTGTTCCCCCACCATATTGCCGAGCCTCGGGTTCAGCACGCATTTTGTGCTGGTTCCGCATATTAAGGTTTAGGGCTCAATAACTATCACACCTGTACTCTTTACCCTTCACAGGTAGAACGTGTTCGAGTAAGGGTGTGTGACACTGATCTGCTTATTAAGATTTAGTGCCCAAGAACTATCACACCTATACACAGTGATACTCCACGTGTAGAGATTGCTATTAATAGCCATACCAGTCACACGACCGGTGGCGTGTACGGGTAGTTCGAGTTTTCAGTCGATCTCTCGAGCACTTTGCACGACACCACACGGACGATCGAGATTAATTGATTTTCTCGATCGGCCACCTTGTCTCCTCTTTGCGGTCGTGTGTTCCGGGTTTGCACTATCCACCTGTGCCCAACATGGTGAAGGACACCGCCGGGTCGAGCCACTCCACTGCTCGGAGTTCGCTCAATTTCCCGGAGAACCCGCGGGTCGATTCCATCTCGGAGCAATCCGTTCGCACTGATGAACGTACGGTTCGGGTAGACAGAGACGACTTCTCCGCGGAAGGGACGCGTGATCTTCCTCGTCTACCAAACCGACGGACGCACGACCGCGGCGTCCCAAGGCTGATAGGCAAGCGGCCACCATTTCAAAATGCCTTTCATTTGATCTGCCTGCTAGTCTAAGGGCAAAGCTCCCCTCAAGGTGCTGCCCAGAAAGTCTAATGGCAAGGCTCCCCTCAAGGGGCCCGGCCGAGCAAAGACTAGCCAACGGAATTCGCCCTCCCCCACCCCTTCTCCATCGGCCAGCTTGCCCTCTAGCCTACGGACTCGCTCGGAGACTTCTAACTATCATGCTGAGTCACGCGAATCTCGGCCCCCGGGGCACCTTGCCGAGCCGCGGACCAGCACGGGTGACGGATCTGGGATGGAATCACCATCCGTCACTCGCCTTGATGAGTCACGTATCTCTTTTTCCCCCCAAATTGATACGTGCACTCATAGCGCTCGGCCCCACCGGGCACAGGTGCAGCCAACACCTGAGCTCGAGGAGCGCTTCGACTCCGGAAGCAGCCTTATGGTCACCCCGACGCACGACCTCGGTGGTGTCCATAATCCTGGGCGTGCGGGCACGCCGCGCCATGGGCCCGGCCGTGCCCATGCACAAGGACGGTCGACCTACCCCGATCGAACGTCACCTTCTTCCCTAGGGGTATTGGACGTTGGGGAACCGACCTTTCGGATCCCCATTTGGGCAACGTCCGCGGTCCCGCTCCTCCGGGGGGAGGATCTACCAGCGGGACCAAGGGTAACCTGACATATTCCTCCAGGGGGAGGAACACGGGACCGCATCCTGACCAATCCGCACTTTCGCGGGTTGGGGGCTCGACTTCCGCATCCTCCTCCATACCATTATGGCCCTCCCAGGCCCATTCCAAGGACGTGTATGGTGCAGTGCACGGACCTGGACGGGGACGACAGGCCACGGCCTCTCAAGCCCCCCCCCAACAGTGATTCAGGTTACCCGGGTCCCCGGGGACTTTCTGCCTACAAGAAGAAGAGGGTCTCGTGGCTACGACTCGGCGGATGTCTGACCTACGCATTCGCCCAACGCGCTGGTCAGACCTTGAGTGCGGCCTACCTACCATGGTTTTTCCCCAGGGCCGCCACAGCCCGTTTACCTCCCCGGGGACCGGTGGCTCTATGCCCCCGAGAGAGACCAGTGGCTTAACGCCAACACCCAGCACGACCAGCTACATGGTCGAATGTGGCACCCGGCCTCACTTACCTGGGTCGACCTTGGTCTCCCTCCTCGGGCGCTGTCCTATCGGCAGGACGATGTCCCGGCCGCCGATTATAGGGCCACCGGGGACACACTACAGGCACCCCTCGACTTACCTCCTGAAGACGGGTGCTATGAACCCTCTCAGGACCAGTACCTCCCTGAGGCGGACGATGACGAGGAGCTAGCCCCCACCTCATTGTACGATGTCCGCACGATAGAACGGTGGCGACCAGACCTCGTTAGGAGGGAGGCCGCACCCGCTGACGAATTTCTCTCCCTCTCCCCCGGCCCAGAGATCTAGACCAATCTACCAAGAACCCCTCAGTCGCCTCCTTGTTTACGGACAATCCCGTGACCAGGGAGATGGGCATTTCCCAGTCGGACCGTCGGTTGATCCCCCACCTGCCCCCCCCTACTTCCGGCGCCATCTCCTTTAAGAACCTAAAGGAATGGGTCCGAGTAGCCAGGATGGGCATCCTCCACACCACGGCGGGACACACCTACTTGGACATGCCCCTTCAGCGAGCGGAGGCTCTATGGCCGGAGGACGATGGTGCCATCCCAGTACCGGGGGACCCGGGCTCTGAGGCGCACCAAGAGCCTGACCCTCGCTTGTTCAGCGATCCTTTCATGCGACACCTAGTTAACAGGATTTCGCATCACCTTTCGGCTGCGGCGGACAGCGCAGCCAGAAGCCACTTCAACTGCTTGTTGGTCGCGAGAGAGGCCGTGCTGGCGCGGACCTCTCTCTCCCCGACGCTTAAGGCAGCCCTGCGATGCATCCCGGGCCAGGTCCAGTCGCTCTTTGGCGACTACTCGGCTGACGTCATAGCACAAGCAGTTGAGGAACGCAAGCAGGCTGTGTCCTTTGCGCCCAGGCCACCGCCACGCCCTGCTAGACCCCCACTTCGTTCCTTCCCCAGGCACAGACCCTATCCCAGACAATCGCCTTCCCGCACCGCACGGCCCGCCAAGCGACCTAATCTTCTCCCAAGGCCTAAGCCAAAACCCCATCAGCAAAATTTTCGGTTAGGCCAACAGTCACGCTCCCGGAGCTGACTAGGGAGACAGCCCGAGGGGGACTTAGATCAGGTAGCACCCCCCTCGCCCTATCCCCCACCCACCAGCCCAGACCCTCGCCCCCCTGGCGGGCAGCCTCTCCCGGCATGCCCACCAGTGGAGACGCATACGCCTCACCCCTGGATAGTGGCGGTGCTACAGGAAGGGTTTCGCCTTCCTTGGGCCCACGAGCGTCCCCCCCCTCATGCTATCTCCCCCTCCCTCCCCCAACGAACCCTCCCCCGCCAAAGCAGAAGCTCTTCGCACGGAAGTCCAAGACCTCCTCAAAAGAGGGGCCATCTCGGAGATTTCCCACCCAAACCCCGGCTTCTACTCTTTGTGATCCCAAAAGCCTCGGGAGGATGGAGGCCCATTCTAGATTTTTCGCCCCTCAACAAGTTCCTCAGGCCCACCAAGTTCAAGATGGAGACCCCCACCCAGATCCGAGACTCCATCCATCATCGCGACTGGGCCACATCCGTAGACCTGAAGGACGCCTATTTTTCAGATCCTGATTCACCCGGCCCACAGACGATTCCTACGGTTCGTCTGGCAGACCCCGGAGAGGCCTGCACGCATAGTGGACCTCATCTCCTGCCTGTCACAGGCACCCCACACCTCGGCCAGAACCCTGTCCTCCCTCCTAGGAATGATGGAGTCCCTGTCTCCCCTCATTCCCTGCAGCGGGTCCCCAAACGCCAACTTCAGAGGGAGTTCCGCCGACGTTTGTCACAGACCTCCGACCGCTGGGACCAGGTCATTCCCCTCGGACACTGGTTCATTTCGGCGACGGAGGAGCGGCTCACTCCAGCCACTCTCTCCACCGGGGTCCCCATCTCCCTCCCAACCCAACCCAACCACTGGAACTTTATACAGACGCCTCCAACTTGGGCTGGGGGGCCCACGTGGAGGACAGTCACGCCTCGGGGAGTGGGAGCTGGAAGCGGTCAGGCTAGCCCTTCTCCAACTCCAGCACAAGGTCGCGCACCGACTTGTTCTCCTCCTCACGGACAATACGTCGGTAGCTTGCTATGTCAACAAAGGGGGAGAGGCCCGCTCCATAGGCCTCTCCCTCAGAACAGAGGCCCTCCTTCGCTGGTGTCGCGCAACCATTGGTTTGTGCCCATGATCGACCTGTTTGCCACCAGCTTCAACCATCACCTGCCCCTGTACGTCTCTCCCGTTCCAGATCCCCAGGCGGATGCAGTCGACGCACTATCCCTCCCCGGGACGGGCCTACTGGCGTATGCCTTTCCCCCCTTCCCCATCCTACACAAGGTGATCAGGAAGGCAAGGCTGGAAAGACCCAGGCTGATCCTCGTAACGCCATGGTGGCCGACCCAGTCTTGGTTCCCGGACCCCAAGTCCCTCACCCACGTTCCCCCCTCCGGCTCAGCCCTCGCTGGGACATGCTGAGACAACCCCGGTCAGGTCTTCCTCACTCCAATCCCAAGATGCTTCGCCTACACGCGTGGCTTCTATGCCAGCCCAACTGCGAACATCTGCATCTACCCCCCACTCGGAGAGACCCCAGTCCGTCCTAGACACACTAGCCGGGGCAGGGGCCTCTCAGGGATTACGGGACTTCGCCTCGGCATCTCGCAGAGCCAGCACCGAATCCCTCTACAACTACCGTTGGGAGAGATGGATAACCTGGTGCTCAGATAACTCTGTTCCCCATTACTGCCCCTCCAACATCCAAATAGGAAATTTCCTCTCCCACCTATCCTCTTCCCTTAAGCTGTCGGCTGGCTCCATTCGGGGCTACAGATCAGCTATCTGCACTACCATTCGTCAACTGGGGGGCCCTTCTTTTGACAATGACTTTCTCCTCAGAGAGGTGTCTAGAGGAGTTGCTCTACGGGAAGCTCAGTCCCCTAGGCGCATTCCCCTCTGGGACCTTTTTACGGTCCTCGATGCCCTCAGAAAAACCCCTTTTGAACCCATTGCTTCTATTCCTTTTGACCTCCTCTCCTTTAAGACCACCTTTCTCCTCGCCCTGGCCTCGGCCAGAAGACGAAGTGAGATTCACGCCCTCAGCGGTGACCCCACAGATATCGCCTTCCACAGGGACGGCTCAGTCTCTCTCAAGTTCCTTCCGGAGTTCTGACATCTTGGGAAAGGGAGAAAAAGATGGAGACATGGACCTTTGCCCCTCCAGGTGTCTCAGGTACTACTGGGAACGCACACGCCCCAGGCGCTCCTCCCAGAGACGACTCCTTATCTCCCTCAACCCCAACAATACTAGAGATATCTCGGCGGGAACTATCTCCAGGTGGCTCTCCAAGACGGTGAGATCTACCTACGCTCAGGCGTACAAGGATCTCCCTGTCCTATCACCCAGGGCCCACGAGGTCAGAGCACTGGCCACTTCCACAGCGTTCCAGTACTCTGTCCCCGTGCGCCACCTGCTGGAGGCAGCCTACTGGCGTTCGGAAAATCCCTTCATTAATTTTTACCTGAGGGATATCCGCATGACCAGAGCTGATGGGTCTAAGGGGATTTCCTTTGTGGCGGCCAATGCAGCCATATCGGTCAACCCCAAGAACCACTAGGGCGCTCGCCCTCCTCCGATTCCTTTAAATTCTGCTATGGTCTGACATGGTAAAGTATATGACGCCAAAATGGGGAGTTTGTGTTATACTCCCTGTTTGGCTAGTATACTTACCATGTCAGACTCTAATTCCCTCCCTACCTTCCCCTCTGGCGCCAAGGTTCTCGGGGTCACCATACACCAGGCCTCGCTGAATGACTTATAGGAAGTTGACACTGGCTTCTTCCGGGGCCGGAAGTGGGGTGACATCACGTGACTGTCTTATGACTGCATTGGCCACGGAAAAAATTCGGCCTGACAGAGCTGGCTAACTGCCGTTGAATGCTATGGTCTGACATGGTAAGTATACTAGCCAAACAGGGAGTATAACACAAACTCCCCATATTGGTCCAGTTGTGTGGTCAGTACTTTACCCCTGGGGACAGTCACAGTAGCCAGATTGGTCCAGTTGTGTGGTCAGTACTTTACCCCTGGGGACAGTCACAGTAGCCAGATTGGTCCAGTTGTGTGGTCAGTACTTTACCCCTGGGGACAGTCACAGTAGCCAGATGGGTCCAGTTGTGTGGTCAGTACTTTACCCCTGGGGACAGTCACAGTAGCCAGATGGGTCCATTTGTGTGGTCAGTACTTTACCCCTGGGGACAGTCACAGTAGCCAGATTGGTCCTGAAGGCCTGATAATGAGCAGATACACACAGAAAACAGGGATTTGGCTTTTTTTTCTTTCTACCATTCCATTGGGATTTATTTCAGGAAAACATGATCGGTAAATGAATATTTAGAGTTTAAAACGCACAAACATGCATGAGCAAGCATGCACACATGTGTGCACACACATGGAGGAAAATCATGACAATGAATGCCATTAACTGGGAGTGGCACAAGCGCGCAAACCCACATGTCCCATGAAAGATGAAAAATAATGTGAAGGATATCAAATGTTTCTTCTGATTTTGATGCCGTCTCAACATTAATTTATTTCTCTTGGCCTCTCTTTGCTCCTCTCAGTCGTTCAGATTCGTCACAGTGCTGGAAAGATTGGCAGGTCTTATATAGATGCTTGGGTAACACCAGACAGTAATGGTACTGATGGGGCATGGAAGGTGAGAGACAAACAAAAGTGTAAAACATCAGTAGGTAAAAGATGAAAATGTCTGTATGATTAGATCATAGATCAGTGGCGATGTTCTGAAGTATAACATTCACCGCCCTTCTTACTTGCTGTGATGTGCTGACATTGGCAAGACATGGAAATTTTTTTTTTTTTATGCACATGCACATGCAAGCTTCAGTTCGGGCCATCAGCTAAGTCATTTAGCTGTATGTTATTGTTTGCTGTAGAGTAAAAACAGTTTAGTGTTTCTCTCTTATACTGTTGCTTTGAGACAGTTCAGAGGTCACACTCAGTCCCCAGACAAAATGGCTGAACGAAAAGAATTCTCATTTCAAGAGACGTTCAAGTTTAAGGATCTCGTATTGAACGTGTTTTATGAGGAAGGATCGTTACTTTGATGGGAAAATCATCTAACTCTTTCCAGTGTATTTGCATAAGCACATATAAAGGTATATTCTTTATTGTTTGTTTTTTAAAGAATTTGGTGACATGGTAAATAAAACTGCAGAAACGCACAGGTAGCCCTCTTGAAAAATCTGTTTGTTTTTAAAAGAATTTGGTGACATGGTAAATAAAACTGCAGAAACGCACAGGTAGCCCTCTTGAAAAATCTGTTTGGTTTTAAAAGTAAACATGATAAGCTTGATTCATGTGCTGGTAATATTGTTTTCTATCTTCGGGAAATAACGGTGGTGTTCCACACCAAGAAGGGATAAAGGAAATAGTTTGGAAAGATAAATATGTGAAAAACGGCCAGAGTATCACATCTTGAGGTGATGGTGGGCTTGATTTTTAGTATGTTGCTATTGAGTTCACCTGATTGTTGAACAGTTGCCGGGAGCAGACTTGCTGCACAACTACAACTTCAAGTATGGTCGCTCCCCTCTGATTGAGATGCCCCCTGCTATCAACCCAACAGGCTGCGCTCGCACTGAACCCAAACTGCGCACACACTTTAAGCGGTAAGAAGAAATTTTTTTTTTTTTCATTTTGTTTCTTGTACTTCCTCCCATTTGTGGGCTGTTTGTGTTTGACATAAAATGTGACCTGTACATAGGGGTGAACGCTCACTCACAAAAGAATCATGTTTAGTATTGCGCAAAGAGAATTCTTTTTCATTCGAGTGTATACATTGAAGGTGTGATAGGTTTTGTGAAGAGAGCTGGGCACAGAAAGTAGCCACTTCAGGTATGAACCATGGTCTGATTGTCTTTCAGCTTCATAGGCTCACAGAACTGAACAGCAGAAAATTTACATTCTTTTAAGAAACAAACATTGAAAAGTAATCAAATGACAAAACAATTAAAGTTAAATAAAGTTGCCCTGAAACTGGTCCGTCTGTAAAGCAGCCACCTGCTTAGTTGCTGTTTTGCATTCTGAATGATTTGAAAGCAGCCAGTGAAAACAGTGA
>JAMYXO010002485.1:10000-20000 GCA_033310375.1 Conus canariensis | reverse complement strand
AGGATTTGGGTTAGGTCAGGGTTAGCGTTAGGGTTAGGTTTAGGGTTAGGGTTAGGGTTAGGGTTAGGGTTGGGGTTAGGGTTAGGGTTTTTTAGTGTTAGGGTTAGGATTAGGGTTAGGGTTAGGGATGGGGTTAGGCTTAGGGTTAGGGATAGGGTTAGGGTTAGGTTAGGGTTAGGGTTAGGGTTAGGGTTAGGGTTAGGGTTAGGGTTAGGGTTAGGGTTAGGGTTAGGGTTAGGGTTAGGTTAGGGTTAGGGTTAGGGTTAGGGTTAGGGTTAGGGTTTAGGTTAGGGTTACGTTATTTGGGGTTAGGGTTTAGGGTTTATGGTTATGGTTATGGTTTTTTAGTGTTAGTGTTAGGGTTAGGGTTATGGTTAGGGTTAGGATTAGTGTTAGGGTTAGGGTTGGGGTTAGGGTTAGGGTTAGGGTTAGGGTTAGGGTTAGGGTTATTGGGGTTAGGGTTATGGTTATGGTTATGGTTATGGTTTTAGGGTTAGGGTTAGGGTTAGGGTTAGGATTAGGGTTAGGGTTAAAGTTAGGATTAGGGTTAGGGTTAGGGTTAGTGCTTTCTAGTGTTAGGGTTAGGGTCAGTGTTAGGGTTAGGGTTAGGGTTTTTTAGGGTTAGGGTTAGGGTTAGTGTTAGGGTTAGGGTTAGGGTTAGGGTTAGCTTAGGGTAAGGGTTAGGGTTAGGGTCAGGGTTTGTCACCGATCGGCGGTACTAAACCAGTATGTCCATGTGGTTAGAGTGGTGAGGATTCAAGATATAGAGCGTGCATGTATGCGTGCTTGTGTGTGTGTGTGTGTGTGTGTGTGTGTGTGTGTGTGTGTGTGTGTGTGTGTGTGTGTGTGTGCACGCGCGCGCGCGGGGTAAGACTGGGGTTTAGTTAGTTGGGGTTAGGCTAAGTTCCTCGGGGCTAGGTAGTAAGGTTAGGCTAGGTAGGGGGGCAGGTGAAGTAGGACATACAGTATTTTTGCCTTCCAGTCTTCATTTATTGAGGGAGTGGTAGGAGGAGGTTGGTTTCGTTCCCGATTGTTACCCTTATATTACTTTGGTTCTATACCAGAGAAGGCGGGGCAGGATATCGGCAGTTGTTGTGTTGTCAAGTCTGTGAGTTGTTGTGGTAAATTGTCGTGTTGTTGCACGAGCAACAACTAGTCCGTTGGTCAGGCGTGTCAGCTCTGCGGAGGGATACACTTCTCTGACCAATCGTTGTTTTGTGTGGTGAGTAGAGTTCGCTTGATTCCGACCAGGGCGGAATGCGTTGGGGTAGCTTCACTTCGGTCCCTGGTGTTCGTCGGAGTGGACGTGCTCCTTGTAGGTGCGGCGGCAGCGCCGTTAGTTTTGAAGAGTGACTTCGAGTCATAGTTAGTGCCAGGTCCTCGTCGGGTTTGGGTGCCCTTGGCCTGTGCTGAGTCGGTGTCGTCCTTGTTGCAGCCACTGTCAGCCAGTTGCAGAACTGGTGTGGTTGATCGTCTGTATGTCCAGTTGTGTCAGCAGGTATCCTGCTCTGTCCTGAGGCTGGGGCCAGATCACCGCAGTCTACTGCCGCGTGCGGGCAGGTGAGCGGCGCTTTCCAGTGCCTGTTGTTTTCCCGGGAGAGGGAGACCACCCAGGCCGTCTGCCTTCTGTGGGGCAGCTCTCCTCCAGCTACCGGTGCTCTTCCGGGAGTTCTCCGGCACTGGTTCCTCGTCCCTGTTCAGGCGTCCTGTGAGAGGGCGCTGCACCAGGCCTTTTCACCCTCAGTGTCCGACGGGACCTTCAGAGGAGGCGTCCTTCGAGCCCCAGACTCGTCGAGAGGGTGTCTGGTGTGTGTGTGCGTTGGGGGTCGTGCCCATCGGGGAAGGAGTCAGACTGCGGGAAGCCACGGTCAGCGCCGGGGTGCAGAGTCTTCGGGGAGGGTGTCGGGCCGCGGAGGAGCCACGGACAGCGCCGGGGTGCAGAGTCTTCGGGAAGGGTGTCGGCCCGCGGAGGAGCCACGGTCAGCGCCGGGGTGCAGAGTCTTCCGGGGAGGTGTCAGCCTGTGAGGGGCCACGTACAGCGCCGAGGACTGGAGCTTTCCGGGCCGGGATGGGTTGTCCCATGTTTGTGGTAGAAGGGGTGTAGCGTTAGGCAGTAGGGTTAGGGGTGTTAGCTACTGCCTCCTTTCAGGACGTAGTGGCCAGCACAGTGTAGGGTACTGGTCGTTGCCTCCCTTAGGGACGCAGCGATCAGTGCAGTAGTGGTCCCGGGTTAAAAGAGAAGGGTGAGTCCCAGGGAGAGGTGTGGGTGGTAGCAGTAGTTAAGAGATTAGAGTCCCTTTGGTAAATCCTTGTCCCTAGTAGTTAGTCACCACGTGTGCGGGCTATCGCTGTGTCCCCAGGTCACAGTGATATACCGCAGCTGGTGTTTTAGGTTAGGTTAGGGTCTTCCAGGTCGTTATTGTAGAGTAGGGTAAGTCAGCGGGAATTAGGATACTTGTGTGCAGTTGTGGATGTGCGTGAGTGGTGGCGCCATGGAGTGTGTGTGAAATAAAGAAGCGTGCGTGATTGTAAAACTGTTAGTGTGCTGTGTTGTCTGACCTAGTGTGTGATAGGCGTGGGTAAGGGTGGTAGGGCCGTCCGGCTTAGCGACCGTGACACTTTGGTGGAGATGCGGGGTAACATAAGGGGTTCTGGGTAGGTGATAGGTAGCTAGGAGGGAGGTAAGGGGGGTGTTGTGTCCGGTGTGTACGTTGTGTGAAATGTAAGTGGGTGGTTGGTGGGAGCGTACCAGTACCCTGGGAGGTGGTACGTAGTGTCCCTGTTTACTTCCCTGTACTGGGCAGGGCACTTGTGTTGGTGTGAATGGGTTGGCGCTACCGTGTGAGTGAGGTATGAATGGTCAATAAACATTGAGTGGTTGTTGGAAGTGTGAGTGATTACACCGTACAGTGTAGGTGAGGTGCCGGAGGGTACCAGGTGTCTTTTGTGTCCCTTACATACGGTATACCCCAGTGAGTAGGTAGAATGGTACCCGGCCCGTGACTGTGCACACTGTGTGCTCGGATATCCTGTGGGGATTAAGGGCAGTGTAAGCCCAGGTGACTGTGTGTGGGAAGCACGAGGGTGCGCAGTGTTGTGGCATAGGGTATGCTGTGAGTGCACCTGGACTTGATGGGTGCAAGTGCACTGTGATCGTGTGGGTGCGGCCTACCAGAGACAGTGAGGCCTGTGACTGTGGGTAACTGGTGCGCATGCACAGTGGACAGTGGACACACGGTGTCACGTGGTTCAGTCCGTGACCAGACAGTGCATTGGTAGTATTGTATGGGTTGGAGCCCATGTGGGTATATGTATGAGGTACACAAGTGTGGGTGGAGTTATGCTTGGTGCGTGACACATTGAGAGTATTGTGTACTTGTGCTGAGTTGCTTCCGGGGCTAGTGCGTAGTCAGGAACCTCCAGTTGCGCTCAGATCGCATACTGTCCGTTGCTAGCTCTGTGGTGGTAGGGGTACCCTATGTCTAAACACACCCGAGCCCATCCGCAGTACGACCCCGATAGTGTCATGGATCCACAGGCCCCTGTGGCGGATACCAAACCTAAGGTTAGTGACCAGGATGCGGGGGTGGATCGAGAACAGGGGACGGGGGCTTATGCAAAGTTTGCCAAGTTGGGAGCGGCGATGGGTTTAGCTGGGGGAGACCTCGCCAAGTTCGTCACAGACTCAGTACGTAATGAGGATGAGAAGGCGGCGAGAGAAGCAGAATTGGAGCTCCGGATGGAGGAGAAAGTTAGGCAGAAGATGAGGGATGAAGAGGAGAAAGCTGCTAGGCAGAGGGAGCTAGAGATGCAGCAGAGGAAGATAGAAGAGGAGAAAGCTGATAGACAGAGGGAGCTAGAAATGAAGCAGAAGAAGATCGAAGAGGAGAAAGTGAGGCAGAAGATGAAGGATGAGAGGGAGCTAGAGATGCAGCAGAGAAAGATAGAAGAGGAGAAAGCTGATAGACAGAGGGAACTAGAGGTGAAGCAGAAGAAGATCGAGGAGGAGAAGGAAAGGTTAAAGCAGAAGGATGAAGAGGAGAAAGCTGTTAAGCAAAGGGAACTAGAGATGAAGCAGAAGAAGATCGAAGATGAGAAAGCAGCGAGACAGATGGAACTGGAACTGCAGAGGAAGAAGATGGAGGAAGAAAGGGCAATAAGGGAAGTAGAAGCTCAAGCACGGCAAGCCGAGTTAGATCTCAAGAGACGAAGAGATGAAGCCGAGTTAGAGGCAAGAGAGCGAGAGCTAATCATACAAGAGAGACAAGCCTTAGATGAAGCAGCGCATAGGAAACGCTTGATTGAGGTGGAGGAAACGAAGCATGTCCACCTTGAGCCGTTAGGAGAGAACGACGACGTGGACGCTTTCATCGCCCAGTTTGAGCGTGTAGCCCAGATGTGCAAGTGGAGCAAGACCTCATGGCCCACACGTCTGATGTCTCTGCTGAGAGGAAAGGCTAGAGAAGCGGTGATGCGGTTAAGTGCGGATGAGTTAGGCGACTATGATCAGATAAAGGGCGCCCTGTTAAGCCACTTTAGGCTAGATGCTGAGGCCTACCGAGAAAAGTTCAGGAGCATCAAGAAGGACGCTGCTGAGACTTTTGGCCAGATGCTGGGAAGGATGAAGCGGTGGTTTTCCCTCTGGTGTGCAGCAGCGGGCAAGGATGAGAGTGTGGCAGAGGACGTAAAGGATCTGCTGTTCCAAGAACAGTTTTATCAGCTATTGTCTCCAGAGTTCACAATTGAGGTGCGGAAGACATGCCCGAAAACTGTGGAACAACTTGCAACAGAAGCTACTGTTTTGGCAGAGGCCAAAAGACTGGGGAGGAAGGCGAGACAAGACCGAACAGTCAACCAGCCCAACCTGGGTAATACACGTGAAACAGCAGGGAGCCAGCCCGCAGGGAGGTCCCAACAAAGTGATGGTGCACTACAGCAGCTGAACAGGAGATCAGAAGGGCCTAGATCGACCATAGTTTGTTTCAACTGCAAGAAGCCAGGCCACATCGCTAGGAAATGCCCTGAGCCCCATTCTGTTGGAGCTGTTCATTGTTGTGACCAGCCCCAAGCTCGAGTAGTCCCTACGTTGTGTCGCCCATGCGCTGAGCAGCGGTACGAGCCTGCGTGCATCGTAGAAGTTAACGGGTCTCCGGCCAATGGATTACGGGACACTGGTGCCGGACACACCGTAGTGGCCAAGTGGTTAGTACCGGCAGATGCGTACACAGGAGAGACAGTCCCAGTAGTGTTGGCTGAGTCCAGATGTAGGTCTGTGTTACCTGTGGCGGTAATAGAGTTGAAGTCACCATTCATCGCAGGGAAGTTGGAGGTTTTGGTCATGAATAGCCCTGTGCAGGAAGTTCTGATCGGAAACTTCGCAAAGAGAGTAGGAGATCCCGGTTGGACACGTGTGCCTGTATACGCAGACCCGGCGTTGGTAGGGGCAGTGCAGACACGCGCGCAGCGAGCCAGGGAGCAGCAAGAACCTGTACCACTGCCCGTCGAGGAATGCATTCTGAACACCTCTACCCAGCAGCTAATTCAGATGCAGGACCAGGATGAAACCTTGAGGAAGGCTCGGAGTGCGAGTGAAGCAGGGACGCACTTCCACACTAAGTTTGGACGAGTCGAGTACGCACGGAAATCTGGTGTACTGGTTCGGCGGTTTGAGGGTCCCAAGGACGTAGCGAGTCAGATCTGCGTCCCAGCTGAACTACGGACCACGGTGATGAAGCTAGCCCACGACGTACCCATGTCTGGTCATTTAGGTACCACCCGAACCAAGGAGCGAGTTGGTCGCCATTTTTATTGGCCAGGCATGCATGCTGACATTCGTCGGTACTGCCAGTCATGCTTCCAGTGTCAGCGTACTGTGGACAAGGGAAGAGTCTCAAGAGTTCCCCTTGTAAGGATGCCACTGATGCGCAGGCCCATGCAGATACTGAGAGATCGGTGGTTGCAACCCGAGAGGCAAGAGCTCTGCACAGCTACAGAGTACGTCGTCAACCTAAGGAACAAAATAGCTAAGACGTGCAAGTTGGCAAAGAAGAACTTGGCAACCGCAGCTTGCAGGTACAAGCGACATTCCCACTTGAGGACGAAACCCAGGAAGATAGCTGTAGGGTCTAGAGTACTAGTGGGAGGATCACAAGGTGGGCACTGCAGCTGCAGGCATTCCAGTTTACGGTGCAGGCAGTGTCTGGAAGTGACAATGTGGCGGCAGACTTCTTGAGTCGATTGACACAGAGAGAGAGAGAGAGAGAGAGACAGAGAGAGAGAGAGAGAGGAAACCTGAGGGTTCCATTAACCTGTGTCGTGAGAGGTTGACATTGTCGAAGCTATGCATGTGTTATTATCTTTGGTAGAGAATGGCGTAGCAAAGTGTTACTGAAGGTGTGGTATTTATGGCACGTGTTACACAGCAGTTGTGCGTAATCAGAGCCCCCTCAGTTATGGAATTTATATGTAGTGCGTAGTGTAACGGCTGCCTGTAAGTGTCTGCATTAAGGTCATATGTGGCAGCGTTAGTCCAGGTTGATTAGTGTAACCTGTGATTGTTGATGTATTTAAAAGTTGATGCTGTTGTGATGGAAATTTTGGAGTGCATCAAAAGTAATAGTAGGACAGAATGAGTGATAGAGAATTGGAGGGTCATAGGTAGGGTGTGGCTAAAACGCCGATCGAGTGAGAAGTTGTTGTTGGTTTTAACCTGTAGTTAAAACTTAGGCAGGGGGGTATGTCACCGATCGGCGGTACTAAACCAGTATGTCCATGTGGTTAGAGTGGTGAGGATTCAAGATATAGAGCGTGCATGTATGCGTGCTTGTGTGTGTGTGTGTGTGTGTGTGTGTGTGTGTGTGTGTGTGTGTGTGTGTGTGTGTGTGTGTGTGTGTGTGTGCACGCGCGCGCGCGGGGTAAGACTGGGGTTTAGTTAGTTGGGGTTAGGCTAAGTTCCTCGGGGCTAGGTAGTAAGGTTAGGCTAGGTAGGGGGGCAGGTGAAGTAGGACATACAGTATTTTTGCCTTCCAGTCTTCATTTATTGAGGGAGTGGTAGGAGGAGGTTGGTTTCGTTCCCGATTGTTACCCTTATATTACTTTGGTTCTATACCAGAGAAGGCGGGGCAGGATATCGGCAGTTGTTGTGTTGTCAAGTCTGTGAGTTGTTGTGGTAAATTGTCGTGTTGTTGCACGAGCAACAACTAGTCCGTTGGTCAGGCGTGTCAGCTCTGCGGAGGGATACACTTCTCTGACCAATCGTTGTTTTGTGTGGTGAGTAGAGTTCGCTTGATTCCGACCAGGGCGGAATGCGTTGGGGTAGCTTCACTTCGGTCCCTGGTGTTCGTCGGAGTGGACGTGCTCCTTGTAGGTGCGGCGGCAGCGCCGTTAGTTTTGAAGAGTGACTTCGAGTCATAGTTAGTGCCAGGTCCTCGTCGGGTTTGGGTGCCCTTGGCCTGTGCTGAGTCGGTGTCGTCCTTGTTGCAGCCACTGTCAGCCAGTTGCAGAACTGGTGTGGTTGATCGTCTGTATGTCCAGTTGTGTCAGCAGGTATCCTGCTCTGTCCTGAGGCTGGGGCCAGATCACCGCAGTCTACTGCCGCGTGCGGGCAGGTGAGCGGCGCTTTCCAGTGCCTGTTGTTTTCCCGGGAGAGGGAGACCACCCAGGCCGTCTGCCTTCTGTGGGGCAGCTCTCCTCCAGCTACCGGTGCTCTTCCGGGAGTTCTCCGGCACTGGTTCCTCGTCCCTGTTCAGGCGTCCTGTGAGAGGGCGCTGCACCAGGCCTTTTCACCCTCAGTGTCCGACGGGACCTTCAGAGGAGGCGTCCTTCGAGCCCCAGACTCGTCGAGAGGGTGTCTGGTGTGTGTGTGCGTTGGGGGTCGTGCCCATCGGGGAAGGAGTCAGACTGCGGGAAGCCACGGTCAGCGCCGGGGTGCAGAGTCTTCGGGGAGGGTGTCGGGCCGCGGAGGAGCCACGGACAGCGCCGGGGTGCAGAGTCTTCGGGAAGGGTGTCGGCCCGCGGAGGAGCCACGGTCAGCGCCGGGGTGCAGAGTCTTCCGGGGAGGTGTCAGCCTGTGAGGGGCCACGTACAGCGCCGAGGACTGGAGCTTTCCGGGCCGGGATGGGTTGTCCCATGTTTGTGGTAGAAGGGGTGTAGCGTTAGGCAGTAGGGTTAGGGGTGTTAGCTACTGCCTCCTTTCAGGACGTAGTGGCCAGCACAGTGTAGGGTACTGGTCGTTGCCTCCCTTAGGGACGCAGCGATCAGTGCAGTAGTGGTCCCGGGTTAAAAGAGAAGGGTGAGTCCCAGGGAGAGGTGTGGGTGGTAGCAGTAGTTAAGAGATTAGAGTCCCTTTGGTAAATCCTTGTCCCTAGTAGTTAGTCACCACGTGTGCGGGCTATCGCTGTGTCCCCAGGTCACAGTGATATACCGCAGCTGGTGTTTTAGGTTAGGTTAGGGTCTTCCAGG
Source organism: Conus canariensis (assembly GCA_033310375.1). Taxonomy (NCBI): domain Eukaryota; kingdom Metazoa; phylum Mollusca; class Gastropoda; order Neogastropoda; family Conidae; genus Conus; species Conus canariensis. The sequence continues at coordinate 11,540 of JAMYXO010002485.1, read as the reverse complement.
TCGTTATTGTAGAGTAGGGTAAGTCAGCGGGAATTAGGATACTTGTGTGCAGTTGTGGATGTGCGTGAGTGGTGGCGCCATGGAGTGTGTGTGAAATAAAGAAGCGTGCGTGATTGTAAAACTGTTAGTGTGCTGTGTTGTCTGACCTAGTGTGTGATAGGCGTGGGTAAGGGTGGTAGGGCCGTCCGGCTTAGCGACCGTGACAGGGTTATTAGTGTTAGTGTTATGGTTAGGGTCAGGGGTAGGGTTATTAGGGTTAGCGTTAGGGTTATGGTTAGGGTTAGGTCGGGGTTAGCGTTAGGGTTAGGTTTAGGGTTAGGGTTAGGGTTAGGGTTAGGTTTAGGGTTGGGGTTAGGGTTAGGGTTTTTTAGTGTTAGGGTTAGGATTAGGGTTAGGGTTAGGGATGGGGTTAGGCTTAGGGTTAGGGATAGGGTTAGGGTTAGGTTTATTGGGGTTAGGGTTAGGGTTATGGTTTGGTTATGGTTTTTTAGTGTTAGGGTTAGGGTTAGGGTTATGGTTAGGGTTAGGATTAGTGTTAGGGTTAGGGTTGGGGTTAGGGTTAGGGTTAGGGTTAGGGTTATTGGGGTTTAGGGTTAGGGTTATGGTTATGGTTATGGTTTTTTAGTATTAGGGTCAGGGTTAGTGTTAGGGTTAGGGTTAGGGTTAGGGTTATGGTTTTTTAGTGTGAGGGTTAGGGTTAGGGTTATGGTTGGGTTAGGATTAGTGTTAGGGTTAGGGTTAGGGTTAGGGTTAGGGTTAGGGTTGGGGTTAGGGTTAGGGTTAGGGTTAGGGTTATTGGGGTTAGGGTTAGGGTTAGGGTTATGGTTATGGTTTTTTAGTATTAGGGTTAGGGTTAGGGTTAGGGTTAGGGTTTTTTAGTGTTTATGTTAGGGTTAGGGTGAGGGTTAGGGTTTGGGTTAGGGTTAGGATTAGGGTTAGGGTTGGGGTTAGGGTAGGGTTAGGGTTATGGTTAGGTTTTTTAGTGTTAGGGTTAGGGTTAGGGTTAGGGTTAGGGTTAGGGTTAGGGTTCGGGTTCGGGTTAGGGTTAGGGTTAGGGTTAGGGTTAGGGTTACGGTAACGGTTAGAGTTAGGTTTAGGGTTTCTTAGGGTTAGGGTTAGGGTTAGGGTTAGGATTAGGGTTATTAGGGTTAAGGTTTAGGGTTAGGGTTTTTTTGGGTTAGAATTAGTGATACGGTTAATGCGAAGGTTAAGGTTAGAGTTAGGGTTAGGGTTAGGGTTAGCGTTAGGGTTTTTTAGTGTTAGGGTTAGGGTTAGGTTAGGGTTAGGGTTAGGGTTAATGTTATTTTTAGGGTTTAGGGTTAGGGTTGGGGTTTTAGGGTTAGGGATAGGGTTAGGGTTAGGGTTAGGGTTAGGGTTAGGGTTAGGGTTAGGGTTATGGTTAGGGTTAGGGTTAGAGTTAAAGTTAGGATTAGGGTTAGGGTTAATGTTAGTGTTTTCTAGTGTTAGGGTTAGGGTCAGTTTTAGGGTTAGGGTTATGGTTAGGGTTAGGGTTAGGGTTAGGGTTAGGGTTAGGGTTAGG
>JAMYXO010002485.1:0-5000 GCA_033310375.1 Conus canariensis | reverse complement strand
TAAAGTTAAAGTTAAATTAAGTTAAAGTTAAAAGTTTAAATTTAAATTTAAGTTAAGTTGTTAAAGTTAATTTGAAATTTTAAATTTTTGGGTTTAAATTAAGTTAAGTAAATTTTAAAGTTTTTGGTTTAAAGTTAAAGTTAAAGTGGAAGTTAAAGTTTTAGGTTTTAAAGTTAAGTGAAATTTTAAAGTTAAAGTTTTAAAAGTTAAGGAATTTAAAAAATTTTAAAGTTAAATTTGATTTAAAAGTTTGAAAGTTATGTTAAAGTTAAGTTAGATTTAAGGTAATTTTTAAATTTAAAGGGGTTTAAAGTAAGATTTTAAGTTTTAAATAAAGGTAAAGTTAATGTTATATTTAAATAGTTTTTAAAAGTTAGGAAATTTAAAGTTAAAGGAAAAGGGTGAGTTAAAGTTAAAGTTAGAGTTAATTTAAAATTAAAAAGTTAAAGTTAAAGTTTTTTTAAATTTAAAAAGGGTTAAAGGGTTTTGGAAAATTTAAGTATAGTTTTTTTATATTTAAAGTTAAAGTTAAAATTTTGAAGTTGGGTTAAAGTTAAAGTAAAGTTAATGTGTTAAATTTAAAAATTAAAGTTAAATTTAAATTTAAAAGGGTAAAGTTAAAGTTAAAGTAAATTTAAAAGTTTAAAGTTAAATTTTGGGTTTAAAAAGTTAAAGTTAAAAGTTAAATTAAAGTTAAAGAAAAAGTTAAAATTTAAAGTTAAAGTTAAAGTTAAAGTTAAAGTTAAAGTTAAAGTTATATTTAAAGTTAAAGTTGTAGTTTTTTAATGTAATGTAAATGTTAAAAGTTAAAAGTTAGAATTGTTAAATGGTTAAAGTTAACGTTTTAAAGTTAACATTAAAGTTCAAAGTTATAGTTGAAGTTAAAGTCTAACTGTTAAGAGTTAAGTTAAAGTTATAGTTTTTTAAATGTAATGGTTAATGTTAACACGTTAACGTATAAAGTTAAAGTTAATGTTAACGATTAAAGTTAAGGTTTTTTTTAATGTTAAAGTTACAATTTATAGGTAACGTTTAAGTTATAGTGTTTTTATTGTTAAAGTTTTACATTTTAAATTTGAATTTAGGGTTACACGTTAAGTGACTTTACAAACGTTACAAGTTACCGTAGACGTTGAAGTAAAGTTAAAGTAAAGTAACAGTTAAAGTTAACCTTCCTAATATTATAACCACTTTACATATTACATAACACTAACCTTTCGACATATAAACTTACAATATCCATTATCCCACTTTATCTTTAATAAAAACTAAAATTAATCACATTATCACGTACCTTATACCATTATCACTTATCATATCCTTTTCAATTAAATATTTAACGAATCACTTATTAAAGTTAAATATAAATTTACATATTTATGTTTTACTTTCACAACTTACCATTACACTTAACCACTTAACCTTAATACCAGAACACTTAAAATTAAACCAATTCTTTAATCTGAACTCCTTTAACTATCGCCGTTCACCAAATCCATATATCACTATCACTTTGCTCGATTATAACTTTAACTGTCTCAACTAACCAAACCTTAAATCCTAACCCTAACCCTAACTCCTAACCTTTACCCTAACCCTAACCGTAAACTTAACCCAACCGCAACACTAAAAAACCCGAACCCTAACCCTAACCTCTAACCTTAACCTTAACACAAACAGTATTCACTAATCCATAACCTTAAAAATCCCTAATCCTAGCCTATAACCCTAATAACCCTAACCCTAACCCATAACCCTAAACCCTATCCATAATAACCCTATCCCTAACCCTTAACTTAATCCTAACCCTAACACCTAACCCTATCCATAACCCTTAATACACCCTAACCATAACACCTAACCTGTTTTCCTAACCCTAACCCTAACCCCTAACCCTAAAATTTAACCTAACCCTAACCCTATTCCTAACACCTAAACATGAAAACCATAACCCTATCCCTAACCCTAAACCCTAAACAACCCTAACCCTGACCAACACCAACCCTAACCCTAAGATAACCCTAACCATAACCCTAACCCATAACCCTAACCCTAACCTAACCCTAACCCTAACACTAAACAACCTAACCCTACCCTTAAACCAAACCCACAACCCCTAACCCTATTCCTATACCTAACAATAACCCCAACCCTAACCCTAACCCAAACCCTTTTTAACCCAAACCCACAAAAAAAACCCCAACCCCCTCCCCCCTAACCTAACCTAACCCTAACCTAAAAACCCTAACCCAAACCCCAAACCCTAAAAAAACCCAAAACCCCTAACCCAAACCAAACCCAAACCCCCAAAACCTAACCCTAACCTAAACCCCAAACCCCCAACCCAAACCAAATAACCCCAATCCAAAACCCAAACCCTAAAACCCAAAATTTTTAAACCCAAAAAACCCTAACCAAACCCTAACCCCCAAAAACCCCTTTCCCATAACCCTAACCTAACCAAAAACCCTAACCCAAAACCCCTAACCCAAACCCCAAAAAAACCCCTAAAAACCCTAACCCTAACCCTAACCCCAAACCTAACCAAAAAACCCTAACCCAAAACTAACCCTAACCCAAAACCCAAACCCAAACCCAAAAAAACCCAAACCCATAAAAAAACCCCAAAAAAACCCTAACCCAAACCCCCTTAACCCAAAACCCCCAACCCAAACCCAAAAACCCTAACCCAAACCCCCAAAAACCCCAAAACCAAATCTAACCCTAACCCTCCCCTAACCCTAACCTAACCCTAACCCAACCAAAAACCCAAACCCCCCTCCCTTTAACCCCCCCTAACCCAAACCCCCTAACCCTAACCAAAAAAAACCCCTAACCCAAACCCCAAAAAAACCCAAACCCCTTTTAACCCAAACCCAAACCCCCTAACCCAACCAAACCCCCTAAAAAAATTCCCTTAACCCAAACCCCCTAAAAAACCCCTAACCAACCCTAACCCCAAACCCCCAAAACCCCCCCAACCCTAAACTTAACCCCCCCCTTAAACCCCCAAACCCAAACCCAAAAAACCCAAACCCCAAACCCCCCTAACCCTAACCCAAACCCCCAAAAACCCCCCAAAAACCCCTTTTAACCCCAAAAAACCCCCTTTAACCCAAAAACCAAACCCAAAACCCCTAACCCTAACCCTAACCCTAACCCTAACCCAAAAACCCAAAACCCCAAAAACCCCCCCAAAACCCCAAACCCAAAAAACCCCCTTAACCCTAACCCTAACCCTAACCCTAACCCTAACCCTAACTTAAAACCCCCCAAAAACCCCCCTAACCCAAACCCAAACCAAAACCCCTTTTAACCCCAAACCCTAACCCAACCCAAAAACCCCCAAACCCAAAAAACCCCCCAAACCCTAACCCTAACCCTCCCCCCAAAACCCCCAAACCCCCAACCCCCAAAAAAAACCCCTTTTAAAACCCTAAAAAAAAAACCCCTTTTAACCCTTAACCCCCAAACCCCTTTAACCCAAAACCCCTTTTAAAAACCCCAAACCCCAAACCCCTTTAACCCAAACCCCCTAACCCAAACCCCAAACCCCAAAAACCCAAAAACCCTCCCCCAAAAACCCTAACCATAACCCAAACCCCATTTAAAAAACCCCCCCCCCTTTTCCCCCCAACCCCCCAAAAACCCTTACCCCAAAAAACCCCCAAACCCCTTTCCCAAAACTAAAAACCCCAACCCAAAAAAAAAACCAAACCCTAACCCAACCCCAAAACCCCCAAAAACCCAAAAACATAAAAACCAACCAACCCCTAACCCAAAACCCAAAACCCTTTCCCCCCCAAATTTTAAAAATAAAAAAACCCAAACCCCCAAAAACCCCAAACCCAAAAACCCCCAACCCAAAAACCCCAAAAAATTTTAACCCCCCAAACCCCCCAAAAACCCCCCAATTAAACCCCCCTTTACCCAAAACCCTAACCCAAACCCCCTAACCCAAACCCTAACCCTAACCCAAAACCCCAAAAACCCCCAAAAAAACCCCCAAACCCTAAAAACCCTAACCAAACCCCAAACCCCCAACCCCAACCCAAAAATTTTTAACCCCAAATCCAAAAAAACCCTTTAACCCAAACCCAACCCCTTAACCCCTTAACCCAAACCCCCCCAAAAAAACCCCTAAAAAAACCCAATTTTCCCAAACCCCAAAACCCAAAAAAACCCTTTAACCCTAACCAAAAAACCCCTTTTAACCCCTTTAAACCCAAACCCTTTACCCCCCTAAAACCCCTTTTAAAAACCCTAACCCCCCCCCCTTAAACCCAAAACCCCCCTAACCCTCCCAAAAACCCAAAAAACCCTTTAAAAAAAAACCCAAACCCCAAACCCCCCTTAAACCCCAAACCCCCTTTAAAAAACCCTAACCCTAACCCTAACCCTAACCCAAACCCAAACCCCCAAAAACCAAACCCCTAACCCTAACCCTAAAAAATTTTTAAAACCCAAACCCCAAATCCAACCCTTCCCCCCAAAAAACCCTAACCTTTCCCAAACCCCAACCCCAAAAAAAACCCCAAACCCCCCCTTTTAAAACCCCCCAACCCTAAAAAAACCCCCCAACCCAAAAACCCAAAAAACCCCCAAACCCCCAACCCCAAACCCTAACCCTAAAAACCCAAAAACCCCAAACCCAAAAACCCAAAAACCCCTTAAAAAACCCCCAAAACCCCTAACCCAAAAAACCAAAAACCATAACCCAAAACCCAAACCCCTTTAACCCTAACCCCAAAAACCCCCCAAACCCCTTAACCCAAACCCCCCCTTTTTTAAAACCCCAAACCCCTTAACCCTAACCCAAAAACCCCCAAATAACCCCAAAAACCCCAAACCCCTAAAAAAACCCCCCAACCAAACCCAAAAACCCCCTTTTTAAACCCCTTAACCCTAACCCTAACCAAAAATAAAAAAAAAACCCCCAACCCCCTAACCAAAACCCAAACCCCCCAAACCCCCCTAACCCAAACCCAAACCCCCTTAAA
>JAMYXO010002484.1:20000-23585 GCA_033310375.1 Conus canariensis | reverse complement strand
AAAAAACGTTTTAAATTCGTTGAAGCGTATTTTTTTTATGGTGGGGGTGATGACGTCACTGTGGGGTTTTGCTTTTTTTCTGTTTTAGTGTCATTGTTCTGTGCATTTTTCCCACGCTGCTCATTGATGCGCTCCCCCATACACAAACCACACTTATCCGGACACGGCCTTAGCCCAAAAAAAGTCCCAGGGAGCAATGGTTTCAGGGAGAACCAATATCAACGGGAAAAAAATGACAAATACATCAGCAAGTAAAGGGGTCTTCGCAGCCGGATGCTCAAATGGGCACCTCTCTCGTGGTGACCCAAGGCAAATGAAATTTTCTGTTCGGGAGTTCCCTTCCCCCTTTACCTCCCCCTGATTATCAGTCTTGGTTGCTCGTGTCAACTCTTTCAAATGGGAATCCCTCAAAAACCTTATCTTATTATGTTAGTCGCTGAAGTCAACAAATAAATGTATCTTATTCTTTACAACTGTGTTGGACCAAAAAAGCCCATATTTTTAAAGTAAACTGGTTTTTTGACGATCGATTTTGGCGCCTCTTTTCTCCTTCCCCCGCCATTTAACGGGTTTTGTTGGGTTTCCCTTCCGTCTGACCTCCTTGATTGATGAATCGGGGATTTTTTTGTGTCGACTCTTTAAATGTCAGTGCCCTCGGAACCAAATTCATTATTGTATACGTCGCAAAAGTCACAACAATGATGTATTTTTTATCCCTTGGACCAAAAAGCCCATTTTTTCCCCTAAACTGGTACCTTGCATAATCAATTTCGGCGCCATTTTTCATCTTTCGCCAACCAAACCTGGACTATTTCTTGATTTCCCAAAAGTTTGTGAGAAAAACTGTCGAATCAAAAACGTACGTTCCAAGTCAAGTCCGTAAGCTCTCATTTCGTAGATCGCATGCCTACGATCTTTTCCGCACAAGTTTGCGACTCTACGACATGACTGACGATGCCGACCTGTCTGGAACAGTCGCCTTCTTCGTTCCACTTTGTGTCATTGTTGGAGTTGTGCGCTAATTGTCACTCTACGAAATTCAGACTTCCCGATCGACATGTTGTTGATGACTCCATGTCCATGATAAATGCAACTGAAAATGTATAGACATTATTGGTCCGTTTCCACAGAGTATTTTTTCCAGAGCTAATGTCGACAGCCAGGCGAGGAGGAAAGCCAGTTGTGTTTGGTACTCCTTTTCAAAGACCAAGTTCTCCGCTCAGATACAGTCTTGGAGAATCACATCTACAGGTGTGAACAGACTGAAACGCCTGCTGTTCAGTCATGACAAAAAGAGTTCATGCTGTTTGGTGTTCCTCATCGCAATAGAGAAACATTGGACACAAACTCGTTCACTGCGGGTTCATTCTCCGATTTTAATCACCAACAATGTCTTACAGCGACAACGTTATCCAGTGTGACATGTTTCATATTATTCCTTGGGTTCTGAAGTTGTCATCCATAGTCTATGAATATGTTGGAATGCTTTGAACGGACGGCGAAGCAGAGAACACGGAAGCTACTACAGAAAGCACAAACTTGTGTCAGTTCCTGCTTCGCCAGGCCCGTTTGGTCTGCGGCACCGTGTTGCTGACACCCACACTCACACATATTCACACACCTACAACTACACACACATTACACACACATCACACACACACACACACACACACACACACACAACACACACACACACACACACACACACACACACACCACACACACACACAACCACACACACACACACACACACACACACACACACACACTATTATTGTTATCTTGTCAGAAAAACGTCAAGAATAAGTTACGATGACAATTAGGTCCCGTAATCATTGATTGGACATGACACATAAGACATCTTCAGCACTCTTTAATGGCATTTCACTAATTAAGAAGGGAATTGGTCAAAAGCAATATCCCAGACAACGTGACAAAAAGAACACACACACACACACACACACACACACACACACACACACACACACACACCACACACACACACACACACACACACACACACACAAATGTAACACAGCATGAGACAGATCAAACAGACCGAGAGGAAATACGAGAGTCAGACAGACAGACAGACAGACAGACACAAAGAGACACAAGAGGCACAGCGACGAGTACAGACAAAAGAATGAGACAAACAGAGATAGACAGAAGAAAGCAGGGATGGGATTACGAAATGACAGCAACCAACAACAGTTACATGGACAAAAGACATCCAGCAAAAATAGGAAATAACTGACGAACGACTTGTTTAAATAAAGAAATCAAGAGAGAAAGATACAAAGGAAAGAAAGCAACTTTGAAGGTTGGGGGGGGGGGGGGGGGGGGGGGGGGGGGGCAGAATGAAAGAAAAAAGGAGAGAAAACAGGATACACAGGAAGAAAGAACGAAAGAAAGGGAGTAAAGAAGACTGGAAGATAGGAAGAAAGAAGGAAAGATCGATAGATAGAAAGAAAGACAAACATCAACCAACAAAAAGAAAGAAGTGCGCACCGAAACAAGGCACAATTGACACAAAGTTGCCATCCGTCTGTCTGGAGAGACAATGGTGTTGTGCTGCAGGTGAAGTCTCCGTCATCAGTGTCTGTGGGTGCCGACGCCATCCTTTGCCCGTCTGCGGCGCCTCCGTTCTTCCCACTGGGCCTCTCTCCTCTGCTCTGCTCGGCTTGCTTGATGCCGGCCTTGACGGTGGACCGCCAGCTGACCCGGTCTGAAGCTGCTGTCTCCAGGTGTGCTGGGTCGAGGTTGCCAAAGACAAACACAGAAATTTTCAATAACAACAACAACAACAACTAGCAAAGTACAGAAAGAATGAAAGGGAGACACGATGAGGATGTTTTCAATAAAGAGAGAAATAGACAACAAAACAACGCAAAAATTGACAAGACATCAACATAGAAATGGTCAATGAAGTACAGAGAGAATGAAAGACGGACACGAGCAAGTTTGAAGAGAGAGAGAGAGAGAGAGAGAGAGAGAGAGAGAGAGAGGAGAGAGAGAGAGAGAGAGAGAGAGAGAGAGAGATACAACAAAGCAACTTCAGAAAAGGATACAAACACATAAACTGAATTTTTGAACAGTAAAGTATAGGAAAAATGATAGAAGATAGACAAAGAAAAACAGGAGTTTTTCAAGAAGAAGAAGAAAGAAAGAAGAAGACGCTCAACAAGAGAATGTTTTTGGTTGCTTGTTTGTTTGTTCTCTTCGTGGGCAACAACAGTATGCTGCATTCGCCTCCCGTTTATCTCGTCTGACCTAACTGGCAGACCTCACAACGTACATCTTGTTCCGCTGGTTTCTCCCCGAGTTTTTTTCTCCCATCGGGAGGAGGACGACTGGCTATTCTGTCATAGAAATAACACCACGGTTCAATGGGAACAGGTCGACCTCAAGCTCTCGCCCCTACCGTCGGCAGCGCAAATTTTTCGCTTTGTGAGTGTGCTTGTTTGTTGGTTTTTTCCTTTTCGTGGGAAGGCGAAGATAATGCCGAGTACACTGCTTTCCTCCGAACACGTTCATGCATGCGTGCGTGCGTGCATGCATGAATGTGTGTCTGTTTCTCTATGT
>JAMYXO010002484.1:0-10000 GCA_033310375.1 Conus canariensis | reverse complement strand
AAACGTGTGTAGAACACATTCAGTACATTGGCCAATCTCCTCTCGTCGTCTGGTCTCAGTTCAGCTTTCTTGGGCCTGTACCCTGTTACGGCAGAGATGTTCTGCCAGCACTTCTTGGAGTCACCTTGCCGGAAGTTGTCCTCGAGGTTTGCAGAGTACTACTTCTCCTCCCTGATCCTCTTGTCGATCTTCTTCTAGGTGAGCTGCATATTCCTGGTGTCCTTTTCTTTCAGAGCTGACTTTCTCTCTTTTAGCAGCTGTTTCAGGTCCTTGGTGATCCAGGGCTTGGAGTTGGGTACAGCTTGATCTCCATTGTCTGTAGTACCATGCCCACGCAAAAGTTGATGTAGCTGGAGATCACGTCAGTTGTCTTGTCTAGTGGGCTCTCATCGTCCAGAAACACACCCCAGTCTGTTTATTCAAAACAGGTGTGTGTGTGTGTGTGTGTGTGTGTGTGTGTGTGTGTGTGTGGTGTGTGTGTGTGTGTGTGTGTGTGTGCATACATGCATGCGTACGTAGCTGCGTATATTTGTGCCTGTCCGTACGTCGGAGAGTACTACTATAATTCTTTTGTAGTTATTTCCCTTTCTGTGGCCCAACTCATATCTGCAGGACTCTCATCCACAGTGTGATTTGAAGCTGCCCTGATGTTAAAACAGCAAAATAGCAACAACAACAACAAATTTAAGTAAAAAAAGGGGACTGGCAAGAATCTATATTCTCTTCCCTTTAATTCAGTTGACGTGTAGAAACACTACTTTATACAGCAAAGGAATGAATCTGAAGTTATTAATGAAAAAAAAACCCTACTTCTCCTGTCTGAAAATGTTCAACTTTTTTTTTCGATAGAAAGTGTTTTCAGTTGTAATGAATTCGCTGAATGATCATGCATTCCCGTTAGATCAGCTCCAAGCATAGTGGCATTGTCGCTGGGCCACATATTTCACCCCTTTTACTACGTGTGGTTAAAATGAACTCTGTAGTGTTTGTGCAATCTTTGCTGACAGAGCGCGCATAAAAGGAAGAAAACAAAACTGACAGTGAGATGACTGCAGGCGGAAACTGACACAAACCTAACAGAGAAAGGACTGTTCTGTACGTTGGACAAGAAGAAAAAAAGATAGGGGCAACAAAAGACAAAACAAAACACGACGCGTTTCGAGACTTCTTTGGCCTTCTTCTTCAGGCAAGATTAACCAGCACTTAGGACAATTCGAAACAAAGAGCGAGCAATCAGCCACTTCTTTTCGTGTAACTACTGGGCGCAAAATGAATCCATTCCAGTCAGTTCACGCGTAGAAATATTAGTTTCGACAGCCAAGGGAAGGAATTAGATGATCTGATTCCAAATAATTACTTCCCTTGTCTGAAAATGTTCAGCATTTGTTTGAATAGAAAAGTTTTCTTTTTGTCTTTTCTAATCAATTCGCTGATGGGCGCAAAAGAAATCTATCAAAGCATTAGTTTGTACTGCCAAGGAAATGAATTAGAAGTTCTGAATCGAAAGAGTTAAAATGTCACATTTGTTGAATTTTGTTCTGTCTGCGATTGATATCGGAAGAAAAAAGAAAAAAAGAGAGAAAAGAAGGTACACAGGAAGAACGATAGAATGAAAGAAAGGGAGTACAGAAGACTGGAAAAGAGAAAGAAAGAAGGAAAGATCGATAGATAGAAAGAAAGACAGACATCAACAAACAAAAAAGAAAGAAATGCACACCAAAACAAGGCACAAATGACGCAAAGTTGCCATCCGTCTGTCTGGAGAGACAATGGTGTTGCGCCATGGATCAGTCAGTTGTTTGAGTTGCAGCGCCCACTGTGGCTGAAGAGCCTGATCCTCGAGCGGCAGTTGCTGCAGGTGAAGTCTCCGTCATCAGTGTCTGTGGGTGCCGACGCCATTCTTTGCCCGTCTGCGGTACCTCCGTTCTTCCCACTGGGCCTCTCTCCTCTTGCTCTGTTCTGCTTGCTTGATGCCGGCCTTGATGGTGGACCGCCAGCTGACCCGGTCTGAAGCTGCTGTCTCCAGGTGTGCTGGGTCGAGGTTGCCAAAGACAAACACAGAAATTTTCAATAACAAAAAACAAGAAGAAAAGTACAGAAAGAATGAAAGATAGACACGATGAGGATGTTTTCAAAGAAGAGAAAAATAGACAGCAAAACAATGCAAAAATTGACAAGACATAGCCCAAACACAGAAAAAATATAGACAAAAACCCATAGAATAAACATAGAAATGGTCAATGAAGTACAAAAATAATGAAAGACGGACACGAGCAAGTTTTCAAACAAAAGAAACAAAACAAAACAAAACAAAAAAACACAAACAAACAAAAACGAAAAAAAAAAAAGAAAAGAAAAGAAAAGAACGAAAGAAAGGGAGAAAGAAATATACGACAAAACAACTCCAAAAAGGATACAAAGACATAAACTGAATTTTTGAACAGTAAAGTGTAGGAAAAAATAATAAAGACGGACAAAGAAAAACTGAAGGTTTTTCAAGAAGAAGAAGAAGCTCAACAAGAGAATGTTTTTGGTTGCTTGCTTGGATTCATAAACTGGTTGAAAGGGTGCATCCAAGATCTGACCTTTGCTACTCTCTCTCTCTCTCTCTCTCTCTTCTCTCTCTCTCTCCTCTCTCTCTCTCTCTGTGCTATTTTCGTAATAATTGATTGCGTCTATCTCCCATTGCTACAAAAAAAAAGTTTTCATATGTGATAACAGATATAGCAAACAAACAAACAAACAAAACTTGATTTGTGTGTCGTATCATTCATTCAAGAGTAGCGCTTACAATCTTTCTTATTCTGTCATTTTGTGTGTGTGTGTGTGTGTGTGTGTGTGTGTGTGTGTGTGTGTGTGTTTTGTGTGTGTGTGTGTGTGTGGTGTGTGTGTGTGTGTGTGTGTGTGTGTGTGTGTGTGTGTGTGTGTGTGTGTGTGTGTGTGTGTGCGTGCGCGCAAGCGCGCGGGCACGTGCATACATGCGTGCGTCTGTAGCTGCATATATCTGTACCTGTTCGTATGTCGGAGTATACAACTATAATTCTTTTGTAGTTATTTCCCTTTCCGTGACCGAACTCATATCTGCGGGTCTCTCTTCCACAGTGTGATTTAAAGACAGCAAAATAGCAACAACAAGAAATTGAAAAAAAAAAAAAAAAAAAGAAAGGTACTGGCAAGAATCTATATCCTCCTCCCTTTAATGCAGTTCACGCTTAGATACACTATATATACAGCAAGGGAAGGAATTAGAAGTTCTGAATCAATAAAAAATTATTTCCCCTGTCTGAAAATGGTCAACATTTTTTTTTTCAATAGAAAGTGATTTCATTTCTAATAAATTCTCTGAATGACCATGCATTCCTGTGAGATCAACACCAACCTTTAGTGGCATTGTCTTTGGGCCATATATTTCACCATTTTACTCTGTGTAGTTAAAATGAACTCTGTAGTGTTTGTGCAATCTTTGCTGACAGAGCGCACAAAAAAAAGAAAAAAAAAAAAAAAAAGAAAGTGAGGTGACTGCAGGCGGAAACTAACACAAACCTAACACAGAAATCACTGTTCCGTACGTTGGACAAGAAGAAGAGAAAAAAAAAAAGGTGGGGGGGGGGGGGGGGGGGAGGGAGGAAACAAATGACAAAACAAAACATGAAGCGTTTCGAGACCTCTTTGGCCTTCTTCTTCAGGCAAGATTAACCAACATTTGGGACAATTCGAAACGAAGAACAAGCAATCAGTCACTTCTCTTCTTGTAACTACTGGGCACAAAATGAATCCATTTAAGTCAGTTCACGGTTAGAAATATTAGTTTATTCCGCCAAGGAATGGAATTACTTCCCTTGTCTGAATGGTCAGCATGTTGAATAGAAAAGTTTTCTTTCGTTTATTTGTAATTCGCTGATTGCGCGAAAAAGAAATCTATCAAAAACATTGGCTTATACCGCCAAGGGAATAAATTAGAATTTCTAAATCGAAAGAGTTAAAAGTTTATATTTGTTGAATTTTGGTCTGTCTGCGATGGATATCCGAATCAAACACACACACACACACACACACACACACACACACACACACACACACACACACACACACACCACACATACACGCACACACACACGCACGCACACACACAATGTTGCATGGCAACCTTCCAACTCAAAATGGATACGCTTATACGCCGTCTGTTCAATCCCCAGGCTACACCATTGCAGAAAACGGAGTATGTTGGTTATTCAATGGAACTCCTGGGCCAAACGGATACGTTAGGTGTACCGTGCATAGACTGAGCTATGTACTGTTTCGGGGACAGGGTGCATTCCCACCCCCAGATGTGGATGCGTCCCACCTCTGCCCAAATAACATCTGATACTGCCAGACCACATCAGTCTGGAGCCCAGTACAATCAACTATCAGAGAAAATCCTGTGTAGCAGAGGGTCATTGCACAGGTCACGGCCTGTACCCCCAATGCCTTCTCCACCTCCAACTGTAAAGGGTATCAGGAGCCAGCACAGGCGTTGTGCTCACATTGACGTGACTACTGTCATACCATCATGCAGGGGCGGGGCAGGGAGGGAAGGAGTCGGGGGAGGGACTGCAGGCGGAAATAGAAACCTAGTTCCAAGAGAAATGACTACACCACCGGACAAACCAATGACAAGACAAACACGACGCCTTTCCAGACCTCTTGTGTCTTGTTCCTCAGGCAACATGAAACACCATTTGGGACCATTCAACACGAAGAACGAGCACTCACTCACTTTTTTTTCATCATGATGGGGCCAAAGTTACTGTGCTTCTTCGTACGCGTCGCGTTTTTTTTTTAATGTCATTTGTTTGTTTTGTTTGTTAAGCGGCATAGTCCTTTTATTGTTTTGAAAGAAAAGGCTGATTCAATCCCACAAAGAGCGATTCCAATGAAGATATTCCTGATCAACCCCAACCGAATTATTGCCCTTTGTTTTCTTGCAAGAATTACTGCCCTTTGCTTTTTTTTTTTTTCAAGGTTTCTTTTGTTGTTTTTCTCAACATCGATTCACTTCGTGCGCACGAAAGAAACGCACGAAAAGGTCTACAAATGGAGTGAACATAAAGCCGATTGTATTGAATCAGAGAGAATGAGTATGGACAATAAATATGAAGAGGGGAGCTGGAAGGGGGGGGGGGGGGGGGGGGGTCTAAAAAGAGGAACGATTTAGTTCCGTTGAACCTTTATCTTGTGGTGGTGACTGATATTGTTACTGTGGTGGTTGCTGTTGCTATTGTTACGTGTCATTGTTCTGTGCATTTTCGCCACGCTGCTCATTAATGACGCTCTCCCATACACAAAAAACACTTTAGTTTATCCGAACACAGCCTTAGCCACAACAAATCCACAGAGAGCAATGTGTTCAGAGAGAACTAATATCAACAGGAACAACTGACAAATAAAATCAGCAAGTGAAGGTCTATGTAGCCAGGTGCTCAAATGGGCACATCTCTCGTGGTGACCATCAGCAGATGAAATGGTCTGTTCGGGAGTTACCTTTCCCCTTACCTCCCCTGATTGATCAACCTTGGATTAGTTCGGGTCAACAACTTCAAATGGGAATGCCTCAGAACCTATATCATTATTATGTCTATGTCGCTGAAGTCACACAAATGAATGTATTTGATTCTTTATGACTGTGTTGGACCGAAAAGCCTATATTTTCTAAACTAAACTGGCATTTTGCACGATCGATTTTGGCGTCATTTTTCATCGATCACCCGCCAGTTGAAATGGTTTATTTAGGAGTTACCTTCCCCCTTACCTCCCTTGATTGATGAATCTGGATTGTTTTGTGTCAACTCTTTAACATAAGTGCCTCGGAACCTATATCATTACTATATATACATCGCTAAAATCGCAACAATGAATGTATTTTTATACCTTGGACCAAAAAGCCCATATTTTCCCTAAACTGTTTCTCGCACAATCAGTTTTGGCGCCATTTTTCATCTTCCGCCGACCAAACCTGGACTACTTCTTGATTTGCCAAAAGTTTGTCAGAAAAACTGTCGAATCCGAAAACGTTCATTCCAAGTCAATTGCGTAAGCTGTCATTTCGTGGATCGCATGCCTACGATCTTTTCCGTACAAGTTTGCGACTCTACGACATGACTGACGATGCCGACCTGTCTGGAACAGTCGTCTTCTTCGTTCCACTTTGTGTCATTGTCGGAGTTGTGCGCTAATTGTCACTCTACGAAATTCAGACTTCCCGATCGAAATGTTGTTAATGACTCTATGTCCATGATAAATACAACTGAAAATGTATTGACATTACTGGTCCATTTCCACAGAGTATTTTTCCATCGAAAACCGTATCCAGAGCTCATGTCGACAGCCAGGCGAGGAGGAAAGCCAAAATGTTTTTGGTACTCCTTTTCAAAGACCAAGTTCTCCGCTCAGATACAGTCTTGGAGAATCACATCTACAGGTGTGAACAGACTGAAACGCCTGCTGTTCAGTCATGACAAAAAGAGTTCATGCTGTTTGGTGTTTCTCATTGCAATAGAGAAAAATAGGACACAAACGCCTTCACAGTGGATTCATTCTCCGATTTTTAATCACCAACAATGTCATACAGCGACAACATTATCCAGTGTGACATGCTTCATATTATACCTTGGGTTCTGAAGTTGTCGTCCATAGTCTATGAATATGTTGAATGCTTTGACCGGACGGCGAAGCAGAGAACACGGAAGCTACACAGAAAGCACCAACTTGTGTCAGTTCCTGCCTCACCAGGCCTGTTTGGTCTGCCTCACTGTGTTGCTGATGACACACACACTCATACATATACGCACCTGCAAACACACACACACACACACACACACACACACACACACACACACACACACCACCACGCACACGCACGACACACACACACACACACACACACACACACACACACTCACCCACACCACACACACACACACACACACACACACACACACACACAGAGGAAGAAAGATAGAATGAAAGAAAGGGAGTACAGAAGACTGGAAGATAGAAAGAAAGAAGGAAAGATCGATAGATAGAAAGAAAGACAGACATCAACAAACAAAAAAGAAAGAAATGCACACCAAAACAAAGCACAAATGACACAAGTTACCATCCATCTGTCTGGAGAGACAATGGTGTTGCGCCATGGATCAGTCAGTTGTGGAGTTGCAGCGCCTGCTGTGGCTGAAGAGCCTGATCCTCGAGCGGCAGACTCTGTTGCAGTTGCTGCAGGTGAAGTCTCCGTAATCAGTGTCTGTGGGTGCCGACGCCATCCTTTGCCCATCTGCGGCGCCTCCGTTCTTCCCACTGGGCCTCTCTCCTCTGCTCTGCTCTGCTTGCTTGATGCCGGCCTTGATGGTGGACCGCCAGCTGACCCGGTCTGAAGCTGCTGTCTCCAGGTCTGCTGGGTCGAGGTTGCCAAAGACAACACAGAAATTTTCAATAACAACAACAAGAAGAAAAGTACAGAAGGAATAGATACGATGAGCATGTTTTCAAAGAAGAGAAAAATAGACAACAAAACAAAGCAAAAATTGAGAATAAACATAGAAATGGTCAATGAAGTACAAAAAAATGAAAGACGGACACGAGCAAGTTTTCAAACAAAAGAAACAAAAGAAAACAAACAAAACAACAACAACAACAAAATAAATAAATAAAGAAAGAAAGAAAAGAAAGAAAGAAAGAAAGAAAGAAGGAGAAAGAAATATACGACAAAACAACTACAAAAAGGATACAAAGACATAAACTGAATTTTTGAACAGTAAATATAGGAAAAATTTATAAAAGATGGACAAAGAAAAACTGAAGGTTTTTCAAGAAGAAGAAGAAGAAGAGAAGAAGAAGAATCTCAACAAGAGAATGTTTTTGGTTGCTTGCTTGTTTGTTTGTTTGTTCTCCTCGTGGGCAACAACAGTGTGCTGCACTCGCCTCCAGTCGATCTCGTCTGGCCTAACTTGCAGACTACACTAAGCTGCGTAGATCTTGTTCCGCTGGTTTCTCCCGAATTTTCTTTTTCCCACCGGGAGGAGGACGACTACTTTGTCATAGAAATAACACCTCGGTCCAATGGGAACAGGTCAACCTCAAGCTCTCGCCCCGTACCGGCGGCAACGCAGATTTTTCTCTGTGTTAGATTTTTTCTCTGTGAGAGAGAGAGAGAGAGAGAGAGAGAGAAGAGAGAGAGAGAGAGAGAGAGAGAGAGAGGTGTTGTGTGTGTGTGTGTGTGTCTGTGTGTGTGTGTGTGTGTGTGTGTGGTGTGTGTGTGTTGTGTGTGTTGTGTGTTGTGTGTGGGTGGTTGTGTGTATTCGATTGCTTTTTTTGTGGGAAGGTGAAGATAATGCAGAGTACACTGCTTCCCCCGATCCCCCACCTCCCCCCCCGCCCCCCCCCCCCCCCCCCTTCTGAACACGTGCATGCACGCTGTGTGCGTTTGCGCATGAATGCAGAAAGATAGTCTGTGCTTTGACCTACTCTCTTATTGGAGTCTAAATTGAATGCTACCACACAAAACAAAATTATACGTGTCAATGTTTGTTATGAACGTCCGATCAGGCATCTGGGAAGCAGGTTACTCTCACAGGACGTCTTTAAATGAGATAAAATTGTCAAAAGTTGCATGTCGCCAAAGAGGGTTAGTTTTTTTTCAAATACACCTATGATGCTCTGTCAATCTACCTAAAGGTGTCTTTTGCCTCAAATAAGCTTTGGTGGCTTGTAGTTTTCTCAAGTAAACTTGATGCTGACATTCAGATTGATACAGAAACACACGATATTTTTTAACCATTGTCGTCAAAACATTGTAATCTACGTTACTAAATGGCAATGGGTTTAAAAAGACTTAAAAGAAATCTTTTAACCAGACCTAGTATATATCCTAAAACCAGAAGGAAACAAAAATCACATTTTAAAAACTTCCAATAAACTTAAAGGGGTCTTCACCCATAAATAGCATGTTTGGGTTGTTCAAAAGTATGATCGAGCGTGTTTCGATGTACGTGTTACTTTTCTTCTGGAACTCACTTCTATCCGTGTTTCGGGTCGTGCAAGTAGCCAAATCGTGACTCGCCACGGAGATTGCCGAGCACAGTACGGAAAGAGACGAGAGTCCGGGATTCCGCAAGTGACGTATAAATGCCAAGACTATCGTGAATGAAAGACATGTCCCTAAAAGCTTTCGCTATGAGGACGTAAAAATCAACTATTTTCCGGCGATAATGGCAGATGCTCCCAGCTACGAGTCAAGTTCCAACGAAGAGGACATCGAACGTGAAATTTTCACTGAAGTGTTTGGAGTTCAGCCGTACCAGTTTGAACCTACAGCTCCTTGTACAGTACCACCTCCCTCGCCATCAGACGCTTGTGTTTCTTTCCAGGCAGTTCGACATTATTTTTACAGGTTGACCATATTATGTACATGTACACACATACGCACGACACAGATAGTACATGATATACACATGCACATACATACATCTGTTCACACACACACACACACACACACACACACACACACACACACACACACACACACACACACACATTACCGTAGTATGTAAATAACTTTAAAATGATTTATGTGATAAACCACATTTTCTTTCAGTTGTTTAGATCTATGAGATAATGCCTTTTCCTTTGCACAGGAATTTGTCAGCTACTGCATCATCACACTAATTCTCTTCCCTGCTGTAGAAATCTTTTCAATTGCTGTTCACTTTCAGTCCCCCCCCCTCCCCCCTCCCACAACACACACCACACACACACACACACACACACACAACACACACACACACACACACACATACCCTTTTTTAATTCCTCATTTTCAATCTCATTCCCTCCACTTAAATTCTGAAGTTCCACAATGACAATTAGAATCTGAGGGGTCTTTTACAATATATTGCAGTCAAAGATTCTGGCTCTTATTTTAAAAACTGATGCGTGACGTGCCGTACATCAGATCTAAGCTGCA